>SNQJ01S0043350.1:99710-116216 GCA_010110895.2 Picea sitchensis
AAAGTCTACAAATTGAAGAAATCTCTCTATGGGATTAAGAAAGCTCCCAGAGCTTGGTATAGCAGAATTGATACATATTTGATTAGTACTAGATTCAACAGAAGCAGCAGCAAGCCCACATTGTATACAAAGGTGAATAAGCAAGGTTAAATATTGTTTGTTTGTTTATATGTTGATGATATGATCTTCAGAGGAAATTTGTCTGTGGACAAGTTTAAATCAGCCATGAAACAAGGATTTGAAATGACTGATTTTGGTCTAATGAGATATTTCCTCGGTATTGAAGTTCTTCAATTAGATTCAAGAAATTTTCCATTTCATGCAATGTATGCCATGAATGTGCTTAAGACGATAGGGACGATGAATTGTCAACTAGAACCAACTCCAATTGCAACAGGGACAAAGCTCGACAAATAGGATGTGGGACCCAAAGAAGATCTAAATCTATTCAAAAGATTGGTTGGAAGTATCATGTACCTCACTACCACTAGGCCAGACATTACGTACGCTATGAGTTTGATTTCCAGGTTTATGGAGTCTTCAAAAGATTCATATTGGCAAGTTGGAAAAGTAATTCCGAGATGTATTGTTGGAACAACATGATATGGTATATTATATTCCAACAATAGTAATGATCACTTGATTGGATATACTAATAGTGAGTTTTTAGGTAGTATTGATTAAAGGAAGAGTACTTCGGGAGGTCTTCCATATTGGTTCAGGTGTGATTTCATGGGCATCCAAGAAGCAACCCATCATGACAATCTCATCAATCGAGCCTAAGTATGTAGCATCAACAACAAGAACTTGTCAAACAATTTGGTTACGTAGAGTATTGGGTGATCTTCGACAAGGAGAAGAAGGACCAACTCCAATGTATTGTGATAACAACCCAGCATTAGCTCTTTCAAAGAACCATGTCTTTCATAAAAAAAAWTCAAGCATATTGATACTAGATATCATTTTCATTAGAGAGATTGTCAACAATGGTAAAATCTACTTGGAATTTTGTGAATCAAAATACCAATTGGCTGACATATTTACAAAGCCCTTGGAAAAAGATGTGATTGAGTTTCATAGAAGGAATTTAGGTGTTGTAAACACTGAAGCATTTAGCGGTAGTAATTAAGGGGGAGTGTTAGAATATTATTACTCCCGTTAGCTAATTTTGGAGAGTTATAGAAGAGTTTCAGTTTGATCCAATCAATTAAAGAAATCTATAGAAGAGTTGAGTTCTCAGAAGAAATGAAAGCATCAATATTTAGAGGTGTAACTCTTGTGTTACGTTTTTGTGTTGGCTCTAAAGTTTGGTGCTAGGACAAGGGTATGTGGTTTCAATAGTCTTTTGTGTTTTTAAAATTCCAATCTTGGAAAGAATGTAAAGAATGCAATGGGCATTTTTCTGGGAAAGGTGAACAATGGATAATTTTTTTATATATAGATATAATCTATATGGATAGAAAGTAGAAAGGATGTTTTTTTCTAAAACTTTGTTCATTCATCATAAAGGGGACCACAATATGTATATTGAATTCTCATGAATATAAGATTTTTTTCTTTGGAAAAAACAAAAAGATGGGACTTTCAGGGAGAAAAGGGTTGATAACAAAGTTTTTGAGTACATAATGCATTTTCCTTACTTAAGGTTTCATATTTGTTGCGATGTATATATTTTAATTGACTGACAATCATCCATGGATGTTTTCTAATAAGTGATAACATACAAAAAAGAGTCATCTAAACATTTCATTGACATTAGATTACATATGGGTTTTGAGTATATGGTGAGGTATCGAGGATTTAGTCAAACAATTTGTAAGTAGTTATGTTGTTTTACTTCCTTTATTTTATAATTTATGGAAAAACAAGAAACCTTTAAGTATATCCATGCCTTGTCATGGAATATAAAACTTGCAAGAAACAAAGTATAGAGTGTAGCAAATAGAAGATATATTGAGAGATGATGCGAGGAATGGCTTCAAAAGAATGTATATTATTTGTGAAGTAATCATTGTTATATTGGTACTCTTTTTTATTTGTGAAATCATGCATATTATAATACAAACACAGATATACTTATTGCACTTTATTTCTAAGTTTGTAGATGGAACATGAAGAGGCACAATGTCAAACTCAAGCCAGTCAACAAAACATTCCAAATAACCCAAGTACTCCCAATTGGATGACGACATGTCACCAATAATTGTAACAATTATTTATTAACATTTAGAATATTGTGAACCTTTATGTTGTCCCATTTTGTATAACGAAGGGTCTCTTATTCATACATAATAAAATGAATTTTGTATTCTATTACATTGTCCATTATTATAAAATGTTACATTGTTGATTAAATATATGGATGATTTACATCGTTAGAATGAACATATGTATAATAAATTGGTATATTTGTGTAAAAGATACAACACATTAATCCAATCATTAAATTACAAAAATCAATATTATTTTAAAAATATATTTGATTTTATAATGATTAATTGACATTTTGTAAAAAAATAAGAAGCTACATATGCATATC
Organism: Picea sitchensis; assembly: GCA_010110895.2. NCBI lineage: Eukaryota > Viridiplantae > Streptophyta > Pinopsida > Pinales > Pinaceae > Picea > Picea sitchensis. The sequence goes on from SNQJ01S0043350.1 coordinate 102,250, forward strand.
TGCAACAAGGAAAATTTGAGCATTGTAACATACTGTTGCATTGTAACATATCGTTGCATTGTAACATATCATTACATTGTATTCATTTGAACTAAACATTGTGATTTATACATATTTACACCATGGTGCCATATATACATATTTATCCACCAATGCAATACAACAATAAAAGCATTGGTGCTCTTAACAACAAAGAACACACTAGCTCCTTCAATAAAATTGTGAACGTCATCATTACAAGAATTATGGTGCGCAAGTTGTTATACACACAATGCTTTTACGCATGAAGTAAGCACCAAGGCTTCATAACATATATAATACTCAAAGTCAATTGGGTTTAGCCCGAGTGGTTTGTGTTGAGGGGTGTTTTCCCCCCACCCAGGTTCAATTCCCACAAGTGACATGTTGAGTTCTTAAATGAGAAATCTATCGAAAAAGACTCGACTTTCTACAAAATTTGGTTTACCCTAGGTACCATCCTCGAAATGAGGGGAAGTGCTCGGTGGGTTTCCTCGGGAAGTATTCCAAGGAAAAAAGAAAAGAAAAGAAAACATATATAATACGCATTGGTGCATATCATAAATGCAGTGCACCGATGTGTATTATTGATATGAATTACCTGGTGCTTTCAATATCTAAAATATGTACCAAGGCAATCAAAATATTTAGTACGCATTAGTGCTTAGTGTTGGTATTTTAAGGAACCGGTGCATATCAGTTAGTTGTGCACTAGTGTGTTATAAACATAAGTACCACACTGATGCACCTTATTGTCTTAAGAGCATCGTGAAAAAAAAACTCTGCGAGAACCTCTAACTACCCAAAAATTTTAGTTATAGTGAAAATATGTTAAAACCTCCATTATCAATAAACTTCCCTAGAAGGTGTTTTCCTTATAGTGAGTTATCTAAGAAGTCCCTCAAAGGATAGTCTTTTAAACATGAACACCCTAGGAAGCGAAGAAAGAACCATGGGGTTGGTATGTCCAAAAGCAATTTCATCTAAATGGGTAGATTAGGCTCAAAAAGTTTCTACGCCAGAAGGTTTGGGGAAAAGTCAAAATTTAGTCCGTCGAAGAGAGGAGAAGATTTGAAGAAGACTCATGATGCAACTAAGATACGACTCTATATTACCATCCTGATCAAGCAAAAGGTATGATGAAAAATCCTCAGTCGTCTCTATCCTTGTCTAAAAAATATCTAGCTATAAATGATTCAAAGGAAAAGGACCTACTAGGATACCTAAGCTAGAACTAGTCTAGGGTTTTTCCAATCTCCCCTAATAGATCCTCAAAATATAGAAACCATAGTCCTTTATTATAAGACTTGGTGATTGAAAAAAAATGAGAAAGAGTAGGCTAAAACTCAAGTGCCTAAAAGAACAAACCCAGTTAGTTGCTCTTTTTATCTTCTAGACATACTAGAAGACAAAAGTGTAGGGAGAAAACCTTCAAGATACAAATCCAGACCCAAGAAAGAAATTTTTCATAAGGCAGAGCGAGTTATAGAGGGGGGTTTGGATTTAGTTTCTAGTTAGGTATCTAGAGTGGGCGGGAAATGTTTTATATCAATTGCAAAATAGAAAGCAAAAAAGAAAATTATGGAAGGAACACAAATGACTATTGGGGGTGGCCTTAGAACAAGGAAAATATATTTGAGTGTAACATTATGATTGTTATTTCCTTAAACGCTAAAGTGGTAGGAGGCACCAACAAAAATCTATACTTCAAGAGACTATTTTCCATTTGTAATCCATGAGCAATTGTGATTCGAAAGATAATGTGTGAGGGGAGTAAAGATAAAGCAATGATGTCTTCTTTTCTAAAGAGTGGAATTTTCTCTCTTTGGATTCAGTTGGGAAGTGTGGAGGCCTTGTCATTGGTTGGAACAACTCTCTTAATCTTTTACAAATTTTGTCCATAAATGCAGGGATCCACATTAAATTATTGTCAAAGGAAGTACAAAGATCCTTCTCCATTATAAATCTCTATTGTCAATATCAAGATAGAAAAGAATTATATCATAATCTACATTCTCAAGGTTCAATGGAGGTTGAAAATGTGATTTGGGGAGTGGGATTAAACCTCATTTTCAAATTAGGGGAAATATGGGGAGAACATGCTAGGCCTAAGTCAATTGGATCTAGCCCTAAGTGGCACGATAAAGCTTCAATCTTCTACAAAATCCAGTTTACCTCAAGGTTGTGTGATGGAGTGTTATCCTCCCCACCCTAGTTATATCCCCGTAAGTGACACAATAAAGCTTCAAGCTTCTACATAATCCAATTTACCCTAGGTACCATCCTTAGAATGAGGGGAAGTTTTTGGTGGGTTTCACGGGGAAGCGCATTTCGCAAAACAAAATAATAATGTAAATATAAATAAATAAGTGTTAGGCCTGACCCCTTGGTAGAATATTTCCTACTTTTGTTTGAATAACTAAATATCTGCAATGTAATATCCATTAAGTTGGCTCTAACCTTGAGGAATTTTTAGAACAAGAATGAGGGGGTGTCTAAAAATCTAGATTGACCAAATAAAATCATGGGTAGGCGAAGGGGGATCTTTAGATCATCTTCCAATCCTTCTACATATTGAAAAAAGAGGAAAACAAATCCTTTCGTCCTTCCAAGTTCAATCCCAGATGGTTGGAATATGAGGACTTCAAAAGTCCAGTTTGTCAAAACAAGAGGAAAGCTAGTTCCTCAATTGGAAACTCGGTTAGGTTTCATAAGGCAAAAAATATAAAAATAGTGAAGATGGTAGCAATAAAATGGGTAAAACAAAACCCATGAAAATATCAAAACAAGTCAATGGGCATGGAATCGCAAATAAAAATATCAGTTGAAGGGAATAGTGAATGAGTCTTTTTTAAACATGAGAAATTGAAATGGAGTTAGAGGGGGGTAAAGGAAGCTATTAGAATGGGAATTGGATAAATGGAGGCTAAAAAGTACATAAATTTGGCTAGAAAAGGGGGATGAGCACAAAATTATTCAAGCACTATGATAAGCATAGGAAAATTACAAACACTATATGAGAAATAAGAAAGGATAATAGAACTAACATGAGAAAATTTCAGGAGATAGCATAAGAGGGAGTAGTGCATTTTCACAGGGTATTTCAAGAACTCATTGGGAAAATATTGAAGACATAGTAAAAATGACTACTTATTTTCAAAGACTTATAGAAGAAGAATGAAAAGAAGGTCTACAAGCACAAGTCACAAGAGAAGAACTCAAAGTAGTGTTGGAATCTTTTAAGAAGGAAAAAGTTTCGAGCCATGATCGGTGGACAATAAAACTCTATTTGGGATTCTATGATTTGAATGAGGATGACATGTTGAAAGTTCTAGGAGCCCTAAATGCAATTTTGATAGCTATCATTTCAAAGAAGAATAAATCATAAGCTTTTGAATATTACAGGCCAATTTCTCTTTCCAATTTAGTCTACAAAATAATAGACATATGCTAAAGAGGGTCTTCTCAGAAATATCTCATGAACAATTTGGATTACGACTTAACAAATATATTAATGACATATTGGCTATGGCTGAGGAAGACCTGCACTCCATTAAGGTAAAAAATGTGTCAATTGTGGTGCTTGAATTAGACCTGTCTAAGGCATATGATAGAGTTAGTTGGCTTTACCTTGAGTTGATGTCAATAGATATTGGAATGAGTTTACAAGTTGTAAATTGGATTATAGGATTTGTAAACTTAGCTTCATTTCTAGTATTAATTAATGGATTGGCATCTAAGTTTTTATTTCCATACAAAGGACTCAAGAAGGTATGCCCTATGTCACTCTTTCTATTCTTACTGATTGTTGAAGGATTAAGTAGGCTACACAAATCCTGTAGAAATTAAGGATCCATAAAAGGAATCAAAATGGTGAGGTCTCTAACACTCTCCCACTTAATGTTTATTAATAATGTTATTTTATTAKGTATAAGCTCTATAAGGGAAKTAAAAAGGTATAAAGAAATAATTGATTTATATTGCATAACAACAACGATGGCGGTGAATGCTCACAAATCTATCATATTATTAAATGGTTTAGAAGTAGACTTAGAATGTAATATGATTCAAGTTCTCCCTTTTAATGTTTTTTTTTTTCTAGTAATGGTGTAAAATATCTAGGATCCAATTTGAAACTGAATGACTATCGATTCAAAGACTAGGCTTGGCTATATGAAAAAATATAGAGCATGGTATCTAATTGGTGTTAAAGGATATCAAGAGGTGAAAGGTTCATGATAATCAAATCAGTTTTGGAAGTGATACCTATATATTGACACTCTCTAACTAATGTCACAAAATGAATGTTCGAAAAAATAAGGAATAAATGTTTCATACTCTTGTGGATAGGGAGAAGGGAAAGTGAATGGATCTCTTTGGCAAAATGGAACAAGTTAGCAAAGCCCAAGGAAGCAAATGATTGGGGTTTGAAGAAAATTCACAACTTTGAACAAAAAATGGAGACCATGTGATTTTTGCAAAATATCTCAATCCCTTGTCAATGGAAGATTGGATTAAGGAACTAGTTAAGACAATTGTGGGAGGATTCCATAATATGGAAGGATCTAGTTAAATATTTTCCTATGTTAGGGAAGTGATTGGCTTGGAAGTTAGAAAAGGGATATAGAGCGAGAATAGGGAAGGACTCCTAGGTGTATGTAGGACTTTATTGGCCACCTAAACCTCTAATCATCTCTATCAATAGACAAGATACGTATATCCTAGTAAAAGTAGTACAACATGAATATACAACCTTCTAGAAGCAAGGCTATTGAATGTAACTCTAAGGAGAGGCAACAAAGGAATGTAATAACTATGCTCATATATTTGAAACAAGGTGCTATTAAGCTAAGTGATGCAAATGATGAGACAATATGATAAAAAAAATATTGCCATTGGAAGGTTCACGACATAGTTAGGATAAAAGGTCAATTTTGGGGAAGAAGTGTTGGTGGAACCCCATTTCAAAAATCAAAACACCCTTGAGAACAAGAATATTTACATGACTAGCATTATATAACATAGCTCTAACTTGTGTCAAATATTGGAAAAGATCTTGAAAAGGGCCAAGAAGATGCATCCTATGTAAAATAAGTGAGGAATCAGTTGCTCACATGTTAGTTCCCTATCCCTTTACAAAATAAGTTTGGGAGGAAGTTCTAAAAATCACAGACATAAAAGGTAGCTAGGGTGGGGATTATGTGGTAAATTGTGTGGAAGGTTGGCTAACGGATCTATCTGCAAAAGAACTTAAGGCTCTTCCTTGTATTGTTGCTTGGGCACTTTGGCTTGCCATAAACGAAACAATTTTTCAAAACAAGGAATTATTAAATGTTTGGGTGTTTTAACAAACTAACTATCCATGTGGAAGGGTACAAAAACTTGGTAAAGAGAAAGCTCTTAGAGTTATAAAAAACTAGAAATTGAGAAAGCTTATGCATGGGGATATTTTGATGAAGCATGTCAAGGGACCCTAGAACCCGTGGAGCTAGAGAAATATTAATTCTGAAGGAAAATCATAGTATCTCATTCAAAGCTTCTTTAGGAGAAGGTGCAAATAACAAGACTACAATGCATGTACTCCAGCTATTGAGAAAAGTAGCTATAGAGAAAGGTATAAACAAAATTTATATCCAAGGAGACTCCAAGTTAATCATCAATTGGGAAAACAAAAAAAGTGATATGGAAGACTTACTTCTAGACCCAATGTTGGAAAGAATTAAAGAGATAAAAAGAACTTTCCCTAAAATTTATATTCAGCACGTTTATATAGAATTAAATGTTAAGGAAAATGAATTATCAAAACAATCTTTAAATCTTCAATATGGTTGTTTCAACATAGTGGAAGCAAAGAGCCACAATGTACTACCAACAATATAGAGTTCAATATTTTACCTATCCCATCGCTATGGCCAAACTCCAAAACATTGATACTAAAGGAAGAGATAAAATTTATGGTTTTTATATGATGCTTATGTTTTCAAATCATGAGATCCACTTTTTTCTTTTGCATATAAAATTGCTTTATGTATGTAATTGCTTTATATGCAAGGGACAAAGGAAGACTATATTAATTATGCATATGAAGACAACTCATCCCCAACCCCACCCCCCTTTTTTTTGGTTTCCTAAGCGAAAGAGAGGTTAAGTTCCTTTAAGTATTGAGTAGGCACATATAAATGTATATTTTGATTTCTACTTGAAATGGTAAATATATAACTTTCTTCGTGGAAAACAAATATATGCACGCACACATGTGTGTGTGTGTGTTTTCCCTAGACTAAAAAAATAAAAATAAAACCATATATTTCATTCGAGTTGAAACAAATATACATTATATAAATGCTTGAAGCATTTAGAAAGAATCGATCTCATGTTTTCCTCTTTCCAAAATAAAAAAAATGATGTCAAAACTAAAACTATATGACTGTCATACATTGCCAAGTAGTATATTTTTTTGTAAAGCATGATATCTAGGGGATACATATGTTCATAGATAGTTCAAAGAGTAGAATAAAAGAATTATACAATCTTCATTAAGGCTACAAAAAATAGTTGTAACACCCTAATTTTGATCCCTGATGTAGCATTGTATATTTGTAAATATTATGAAGGGTCAAGGGCCAAGCGATGTAATATGTAAACATTAAGCGATGTAATATGTAAACATTGTAAATTAAAAAATAATAAAATGAAATACATCGTCGGTTGTAGACAGGTAAGGACCAGAGTAATGGGGGGCTATGATTCCACAGGAGGGGGCTTACTTGGGGTTTTGTGGGGTTTATGTATTCCTTGAGTCTTAAGCCACCTTCATAAATCAGTTTGTCATTTAGCTATTTATCCCTTTTACTTATTAAGAACTCAATCATTGAAGTTGTGTAAGAGGTTGGGTGAGGAATTTAGCCCACTTAGTTACGAGAACATGGGTTGAGTGTAATCATCCTTTGGGGAATAATAAGAATCAAGCCAACTTGGGAGAAGAGGAAATTCGAGTAGGAAGAAGAAGAGTTTTTACTGTTAATAAAACATGAGGAAAAACAAAGTTGATTGTTGGAAAATAGTGGGAAACCATAGAGGGTATGGAGGACAGCTTGCTAAAGCTTGTAATTATGTTGAAAATGGGGTTGCCTTGCCTATAAGTGTTTTCTACTGAAAAATCACCCAAATAGAATTTGCAGATGTTGTGTGAGCACTCTTGTTGCAGTTGGATTTCCTAGAGCCCCCAATAGCAATATTCCTGGTTGGTATGTGCTAGAGCCCCCAATAAAAATATTTCCCAGAGCCCCCAATAGCAATATTTCCTAGAGTCCCCCAATAAAAATATTCCTTGTTGGTATATTGTCTCAGGGATTGCGACGCAAAGAAGGAAATTTCATTCCTTGGGTTGTGCAGACTGATGGGGAAGAGAGTTGAGCAGTTGGAATCATTGTAGGAGTTGTGTCACTATGTTTTAGTGGGTATTTGGGTTGTTGCGGTGGACTATAGACACATGTAGGAGCCTATCCATCCTTATGAAATCATAGCCCTAGCTTGGGAGTGGCTTGTTGTGGAGAAGATTGATGCAACAAAGCGTATAGTTGGTTAGAATGTCCATCGTCTATAGTCGGTTGTGTAAAATGTTTTTAAAAGATAAATGTTTTGATCACTGTGTCATTTAGAGCTTTAATGCGAAGATTGAATGCTACATTTACTTTGTTTTTTGTATGTATGAATGTTGTTTTATGTGTTTAATTGTTATTGTGGATGTTTAAGTCACTTCCATTCACGTTTTTAAGAATTATTGAGTAGCACTAGCTTGTATGTCATCCTACACATATTTTTTGCATTTGAATCAACATGTTAGTTGATTTAGTAATAATGTGGCCACACAAGGGAGTTGGGTACGTCACGGATTGGTATCAAAGCATTTTGTTCAACACCAAACCCGTATGGGCCAAAGACCAACATGAGTTTGATAAATTCGTGGTTGTAGATTTTCATTTTTCATTACATTTGTAGAAAATAGTAATATCATAGTGAAATCCCCAATTTTTGAGCAAATTCAAATCAAATTTTCACTCAGAATCGTTGAATGGATGGTAAGTTGCATCGATCTGTAAGTTTCATAGTTAAAATTTGGCCTAGGAGGTCAAATTTCATGTTTTCATGACAGCCATGAAGCTTAGTGAAATGGACGGTTGAGATCACATTGATCTTGACATCAATGGTATAGTGGATTTGGATGAAAACTTCTAAGAATTTTCACGATCGTCAAAGAAGAATTCAGAGCCCGACAAAGTTTGGTGAATCAATGACTGAGATCACATTTGCCTTTGAAATCAACGGTAAAAAACCATCTTGGATTTCGTCAGAAACTTCCAAGTTTTTCCAAGTTTGCCAAAAACTAAATGAAGTTTTTCCAAGTTTACAGATGGAATTTTTTTGGAGTTTACTAAAAAAATAAATGAAGTTTTTGGGAGTTCACTCAAAAGACAAAAACCATTTTTGAGGTTGCTAAAGCGGATTTCGGAGGTTGCCGATGGAAGTTTTTCGAAGTTCACCGAAAAGGCAGAAACCAATTTGGAGGTTGTCGATGGACGTTTTTCGGAGTTCGTMGAAAATAAAGAAACCATTTTGGAGGTTGGAAAAGTGCACTTTGGAGGTTGTTGATGGAAGCTTTTCGRAGTTCCCTGAAAAAACTGAAGCCATTTTCAAGGTTGTTGAAGTGCATTTTGGAGGTTGTCGATGGAAGTTTTTTGGAGTTCACCAAAAAGACATAAACCATCTTGGAGGTTTTTGAAGTGCATTTTGTGGCTTGCCAATGGAGAAGTATTTTTCAAACTGTCAAAAGAAGGATTTCGAGGTTCGCGAAAACAAGGATTTTGGAAACCATCGATAGGAGAAATATTTGGGTTGCAGATGCAAGAATTCCTCAACTCACTGATGAGGATGGTGACATGGTAAAGTCAAGGGTTGACAGGTGGACATCAATGCCACATCAAAAGCCATGTGCCATGCCATGTCAACTAGATTTCCACATCATCCAGACAACGGTTTTTATTAAAAAAAAGTCCAGAGCCAAAAAATTGTTTTGAACAAAGTTACCAACTTAACGAGAACCCTCTAGAGTTCTCGTTTTTTAGAGGTCATATTTAGTGGGTGTTTTTACCTCCGTTTCAGAAAGTGGCGCTACCGGTAGCACCCTTTTTTTGGAGGGTGGCTAAAATGGTGACCTGTTTGAAATCACAACCTTGACAATTGATACCACTACGGAAAATTGATCCTCGGATCAAAATATGGTGCTTCCAATATCACTGATTTTAATTTTCGTGTCAAAATTAAGACCTTATTGAAACCGTAGCCTTGATCATTGTTGATCAAAAATTTGGTCACCTCGATTTTATGCTCTTTGGAATAGAAAAAAAAATAGAAGAATTTGTGCATGCTCACCAGCTCATGGTGTAGCCCTCAATCTCATCTTTGTCATGTATTTTACAGAATCAAAACACAACTCTATATGCCCAAGGTACTCATAATTTTGTCTAGAAGTCCGATAAAGAGATTGCAAAAATAACTTTGAAGAATGAAATTATTTTTAAGTGTTGTGCCCCTCTTTCCCTCTCTTTTCTCCTCTCTTCTCATACTTAGTCATTTTAACACTTTACATATTTTCCCCATCTCCATATTTAGCCATTTTTCCTCTCTTATCCCTTCGTTTCTCTTCTCATCTCTTACTTCGTCATTTTCTCATTACTCTTCTATTCCCTTCACTTCTCATACTTGCCATTTTTCTACCTTTCATTCCTTACTCTCCTGTCCATACTCTTTCCTTAACCATTTCTATGTTCATATTCTCAATTTCTTTTATTTCCATTCTTTTTGTATTTTCATTTCCATTATTTCACTTTCCATTTCATTTTTTCCATTTCCATTTTCCTTTCTTTCCCATTTCCCATTTTCTATTTTCCTTTCTTATATTTTCTTTTCCATTTTTCTTCCCATATTTCACGCAATTCTTTTTATTTTTCTTTTCCATTCCATATTTCACGTAATTCTTTTCATTTTTCTTTTCCTCTCCAACACTTAGTCATATTTCTTATGATTTACCGCGGGTCGGTGATATTTCTTACAACTATACCTCGTTGGAAAGTTGGAATGATGAAGATTGCTTCTATGATGGTTTCAATGACTGAAATAAAATATCATGCTAAAAAAATTAAAACACAATTCACTTTTAAAAAAGGCAGTCAACTTAAAATTTTGAAAATAAAAGTTTATTTAAAAACTTTTATTAAAGACAAAATGGGCCCCACTTCAAGGCACAGATTTCAATGACACAAATTCAATAATGAGGCTTCAATAAAGCATTAATTAAAGTGGTTACTCTAACAAGAAAAGCGTGTGGAAGTTCTTAGAAAGACCAAAACCCTAACTACTTCAAGAAGCATTGGATGGATATTTTAAAAGAGACAAAGCACCATCAAAGAAAAGGTTGGAGAGCAATCAAAAGATTAGAATAAAAAGGTCCAACCATCAGCATGCAGTCAAATCTCTAATCAACAAACAAAGATCTCCATTTTTCTTTCTTTCTTCTTCTTCTACACTATTTTTCTCAAGGCTTTATGCTTGTATTTATGAACTGAGCATAATGTTGAGTTCTTGAGTGTTTTTCTTGTATTCTTCCAAGACTTTTCTCTTAATATCATGGAGTATTTTACAACCATATATGTCATTGATAAATGTAAGCCAAGATTGTCTAATTGATTCATGGAGATTTGGTCATTGTGTTTGGCAAGCTTTGTTTTTTTAGCACTGGTCAATTGGTTCACTGAATGCTTTGTAATGACGAATATATTTCATGTAATAAACTCCATAGAGAACAACTTTGGGGCATGACTTTAATGATTTCTCAGATCTTGGGATTCCTGAGTGTGATATTTTTAGAGTGTGCCACAGAGAACAACTATGAGGCATGACTTTAATGATTTCTCAAATCTTGGGATTTCCGAGTGATATTTTTAAAGTGTGCTTATCAAATTCTTTTCAGTTTTAACTACAATATTCATTTAAAGTTCTCTGGAATGATCAATACCATTTCATTCTTTTTCTTGTGAGAAAATATGGATTCGTATTCAGTTTGCATGTGTTTCAGAGGGTTGTAATAATGAAGTTGAGCACACTTTATTTTGATATTGAAGCATTCATTTATATTTTTATTGTCAAAGAGTTGCTTGGTCCATTTCCAAGCAAATGTTCTATTCAAAGAGCAATATGGTTATGAAGAACCATTCTATACATAAGTTAAAGCAATAAAGATTTGGGGTTTTCTATTTAGGATTTTCCCATTTGGCAGACCAATCCAAGAACATCAAGCTGCATCTTTTGGACAATTACAGAGGAGTACCACCTCTATAAAAATGCAGGGGGGTATTTTATCATCGTGAGATTGTTGTTGGGATTTTGACCAATATAAACATCAAAAAACACTCGTACCATCACAAATGAAACAATAAAAATCTACTCCTAAATTAGAAATGTGAAAAAAGTGTATTTTCATTAATTTATTCTTTTTAAATTTACATTAAAAAGAGAAATCGAAAAACCTTCATAAACAAGATTTAGAAAATAAAAAGCAAAAATAACTTGTTTAAAAAACAAAATCCATAACGCGGATTTAAAAATAAAAATAAAAAATGACATAAAACATTCAAAAAAACACAAGCAAAAATAACATATTTAAAAAACAAAATCCATAAATAAAAATAAAAAATAACATAAAACATTAAAAAACACAAGAAAAATAACATATTTAAAAAACAAAATCCATAACACGGATTTAAAGATAAAGATAAAAATAAAAAAGACATAAAACATTAAAAAACACATTAAAGAAACATGTTGTTTTGTTTGAATTTTTTTTTAAAAACCACATAAAGTCCTTAAATTATTTTGAAAAAGTCCTTAAATAATTAACTTTCTTAAAAAAATATTAAAAGACACGTTCAAAATGATTGTACAATTAAAATTTTACAATTAAAAAGAAAAATKGATGATGCAATATAATATCATATATAATGTTGTACGATATATATTAGATAATGTATATATATGATCTATATAATGCATGTGTAATAGTGTTTAACATGGGGATGGGAAAGGGAAGGGAAGGGGTGAGGGCGATGCCCACATATATCAAATAGTGTTTAACGTGGGGGAGGGGAAGGGAAGGGAAGGCAAGGGAAGGGAAGGGATAGGATAGGAGCGATGCACGACATCGTCCCTAATTTTTGCTTTTCTCATCCTCACGTTAAATATTATTATATTTTTTTTTCTTTAAAATACTTATGGAAAAATTCATCAGGTACTTTTCCTCATTTTGAGGATGGTATTCAAGGTGAATCAGATTTTGTAGAAAGTCAAGGCCCTTTCGATAACGTGCTCATTTAAGAGCTCAACATGTCATTTGCGAGAATTAAACTTGGGTGGGGGGAAACACCCCTCAGCACAAACAACCAATTGACTAAACAATAATATACACACACACACACACACACACACAAAACAAATTATATTATCTTAATTGTTGAAAATCATACAAAAAAACTTTAGTTGTTGGTCTGTCACTGAGGAATCAAACTAACAACAAAGAAAAATATCTTCAATCCAAACAATTTGAGACAAGATTTTTCCTACCCTTTGTCTTTCTAGATATTCAAAATAGAGATAGTTATGAGCTCTACTAATGGTAAAATGATAGTTATTATTGTGGCTCATTATATCAAAAAATAAAAGACAAATCATATTTATTAGCCAGTAGGAGGAGGAGCCCAAGGCTCCTGAGGAGGAACTAGTACTATTGGCATGCATGTCTGAACTGTTGTCTCTATTGACGTTGAACTGGTGGAGAGACGGGTCGAGACTTCACGTAGAAGCAGATGAAATTCGTCCAATTGAAGCTAAATCGTACTTTGTGCATCCTCACGAGTCTGCAACATCTGACCCAAAAGCATTTTTATATGCCAGTACAACTCCATCATTTTCTAGTATTTTGATTCTTGTCCTCTCGAACTTCCAATATCCGACACCCATGTGATGATGGCTTTGTAAACTTCTTGCGTAGGAGTTAGAGTTCTGTCTAGACGAATCTATGCTTCCACCTCTTCCAATCGTTCTTGGATGTGGGGCAAGGTAATTCCTAAAATATGGTTGTCGTCACATGTGCTTCCTATTGAACACGGGTGCTTGGAGTGCGACCTTCACTTGTGCTTGAGGAGGGCATCGCAGCAGAACCTCCCCCTCGTCTGTACCCTCGACGATAACCATGATGAGGAGCCATCACGTCGTTGACCCTAGTGCTAAAAGCTAATCTAAGGTGGAGCTAAAGAAGGGTGGGTGGTGACCTACTTAATTTTCTGTGTTTACATCATTCCCCCACTAGTTCTTGCCAAGCCTCATGTCTCCTTGAATTCATTCCCTTCCTTCTAATCCCGGGAGATACAAATGACCCTCGCACAATAATTTCCTCGATTTTCATGCTTCTGGTGCATACAGGCTTGGAGACACTGACCATTGGGGCCATGGTACTTTCTCCCTTCGAATTTAATTGTTGCACTACTCTGCTAGTGTACCTGTGGGCTAGCTTGTCTGTCACCGGACATTTATCGTATCTCCCCTATCACTTCCGGGTGCTTTGGCAGCTGTGAATCGAGGGTCGATTTACTAAGGCACGGTAACCACAATAACCGCAATCAATGCTTCTTGAATACCCCATCTACCAAGTTGGAGTTAGCGTCAGTAGAAAGGTTATGCGTGTCTGGAAGGTGCGAACATGGTTGGTTGTCTATATGGTGAATGGGCTCATCCTCCGACGACTTGTTCCTCCCTGGCACCCCATCTGAGAGACTATGTTATATATATTATGTACTATATCATATATATTATATTACATCATATATATATATATTTTG
>SNQJ01S0043350.1:116480-140414 GCA_010110895.2 Picea sitchensis
TTTTTATTTTTTTATTTTTTAAATCTTTTTTATGGAGGTTTTTTCCATTTCCTTTTTTAATGTAAATTTAAAAAAAATAATTAATGAATAAACATTTTTTTACGTTTCCAATTTAGGAGTAGATTTTCGTTGTTTTATTTATGATGGTACGAGTGGTCAAGATTACGGTTTCAATTAGGTCTTAATTTTGACTCGAAAAGTAAAATTGGTGCTACTCGAAGCACCATCTTTCAATTTGAGGGTCAATTTTTCGCAGTGGTGTCGGTCGTTAAGGTCTGATTTCAAATAGGTCACCATTTTAACCACCCTCCAAAAAAAGAGTGCTACCAATAGTGCCACTTTTTGAAATGAGGGTCAGTTTTGGTGTTTTTAACCCAAATATTTGGGGTCTCTGGGCCATAGTTCTCGTTTCGAGGTCACAATTCTCGTTAAGTCAGTGACTATGTTTTTGGCAACATCATGAGCATATTAACTAAGAACCACATGAAATTTAAAGGGTANGTTTTGGTGTTTTTAACCCAAATATTTGGGGTCTCTGGGCCATAGTTCTCGTTTCGAGGTCACAATTCTCGTTAAGTCAGTGACTATGTTTTTGGCAACATCATGAGCATATTAACTAAGAACCACATGAAATTTAAAGGGTATGTCTGCATTCAAAAATCCTACAAAAGTGTCGATTAGGGCCAATGGCTATTTCTACTTAAATTTTCCAGAAATTGCAAATTAGTGGTTTTTAAAGAACAAGGTGGCATTCTTTGACAAAGGTTTTGTTATTGATGGAATTTTTAGAGCAGGTCCAAAAATAAGACATGAAGATACCTAATTGGTATTTCGGTATAATTCTTGAGGGTTTGGAGTGGAGGTGCCAAAAGAGGGAAAAATCCACTATTACTAGACACTTTTTGGGGATTTTTTAGATCTTCGAAGGAGGAAAAGGGACCCTAGATCACAAATTTGGAAAAAAATATTTACTTGAAGTTTTACTTCCTCAACAATCCAAACAACTGTCTTGAGGAATTTTTTCTCAATTTCACTTTATTTGGGAGATAGCTAGTTTTTCAAAAAAATCAAAGTCTCGAGAAAATGTGAAAAAGAGCAATTTGACAATTCCATATTTAAACATAATTTTATTGTAGCACCAAATTCTGGATCTGAAAATTGTTGTGCGTTCACAATTAGAAATACCATCTATGCCCGATATAAAAAAATTCTTGGTTCCTGACAAATTCTCTTCTATAGGTCACAGAAAATGGTCTCTCAACTAGATTTCACTAGTGAGAACATGGCATAATTGAGTGGAAATGGAAAATTCATAAAGTTGTAACTTTTTGCTCAGAATGAGGCATGAGTACAATTGTCGGAAAGATGATTCAAAGGAGAATGTGTTTAAATAATCGGAGTATGTTTTAGTGCATCCATATTCCTATTAATTTCATATGAATAATAACTTGTAGCCTAATTAATGAAATATTTACAATATGCATAATTTCTAATATTGATTGTTGCAACCACATTTTTGCAAAATTAAGGGTATAGGAATAACATATCTAATTTTGGAATGAGGACTAGAGATATGGATGATGCATAAGGTTCCTACATTTATGAAAATAGAAAATATTATTAGAGGATTAAATTTTAGTTTGGGAAATGCAGAAACATAGTCTAAGGATATAGAAGCAGAGTGGAGCTTGTAGAGTTGATGAAGATCTTGCAGAGAGAAGTGCAGAACTACATAACTGATAATGAAAGGTTGATAAGAGATCAAGAGGAGTAGAACTAAATTAATTCTTAGTTGCTACAAAGCTTGAATAATCTGCAAAGACAAATCGACAAGGAGTTTATCATGAGACATGCAACCAGTGCAAGGCATACAATAGAGCACATATCTCATTATAGAAGGGATAACTACAGAGGGACTAGGCACTCAAGAAGTGTTAGTAGGCATCACCATTTACCTAAATATTAAGCTAGGAGAGGACCTGCATTTTCAGAATAAAAAAGCAACCCAAGTAGATCTCATGTCATACATCAAAGGAGAAGGCCTAAGTTAGATAGTTTGCAAGGAGAGCTTAGGAGGGTCAAACCACCAACAATTGACGGAAAGCATATGAAGGGTGAAGAAGTTGAAGCCTAGTTGTTGGGCATGATAAAATATTTTCAACTGCACAATTATCCATCAATTATGGAAGCAAAAATTGTCATATATCATCTTCAGGGTAAAGCTTCCATGTGGTGGGACCAGCTGAAGCAGGTCAAGCATATTGAGGAGAAGAGAATTTCTTGGAAGCATTTCAAGAAACACTTCCACTAACAATACTTGTCAGAGCGCTATTATGACAAGAAAATGCAAATATTCTTGGATCTTATGCTTGGAAACATGACCATGGAAGAGTATGAGAAGAAATTCTTGGATCTTTTAAGGTATGTGGATTTCATTGGGGATGAGAATGTTACAATTTATAGGTTCTTGAGTGGGTTGCCATCATTCTATATGGATAAAATCCAGCTTGATGAGCCCAAAACCTTAGAGGAAGGTGTGAGAAAATATAAGTATGTGTATGATTAGAGTAAGGGAAGGGCAACTTTTCAAAAGCTCGGGATGACAAAAAGAAAGGGAAGATGGATCAAAGGAGGAAAGGGTTCAAGCCACCTTTCTTCAAGAACATTTCACCGTCATATAGGCAAGGGAAACAAGCACAAAATAATCCCAATATGACAGATTCCTTGGGGAAAAGGCCGAGACAACAACCCATAAAGTGTTGGGGATGTGAGGGAGAACACATGTATAAAGATTGTCCTCACAAGGGAGATATGAGGAGGATTGTGAATAACATTCAAGAAGTTGATACATTGGAAGACGTGGCAAAGAGCATACCAAGGATTTATGCAGCCTTGGACAATAGACAAGTAGACTATCAATCCCATGTGATTGAGGTGGAAGGCAAGATTGATAATCATCCCATAGCTATTTTTATTGATTCTAGAGCTAGTCATAGCCACACAGATCCTAATATGTTTGAAAAATTTAAATTGAAATGATGTAAGCATGAAAAGTCTTGGTTGGTTTAGCTAGCCACTAGAACCAAGAAAAGAATCAATGAGTTGGTCAAAGATTTTGTAGTGAACATGGATGGACTCGACACTAAGGTAGATTTGGACATCATACTTCTTGGGTCACATGATTTCTTGATTGGTGTGGATTGGTTGGACATGCATCATGTTGTCAGAGATTGCTACAACAAGGTTTTCACATGTTTTGATGAGGAAGGGAATTCAAGGATAGTTCAACATGTTCCAAGGCCTATATTTGTTTGGAATATTTCAACATTACAGTTGAAAGGAAATTTTAGAAAAGGGTTCCAAATATATCCAACTCATATGAAGGATCTAGCAAAGGATAAGGAGTCAAATCTTGAAGACTATTCAGTTTTGAGGGAGTATGAAGACGTGTTTGGGGAAATGCTAGGATTTCCACCCAAGAGAGACATTGATTTCTTTATTGAATTGATGCCAAGAGTTGCCCCAATGTCTGAGATTCCCTATAGAATGAGTACACTAGAACTAAAGGAGTTGCAAATGCAACTAGAAGAGTTGTTGAAGAAGGGGTGCATATGCCCAAGTGTTTCACCTTTGGGTTCCCCTGTTCTTTTTGTGAAGAAAAAGGATGGAACYCTAAGGTTATGTATTGAATTCAAAAAGTTTAACAAGGTCATTGTGAAAAATAAATACCCTTTGCCAAGGATCWGTGATCTTTTTTATCAGCTAAAAGGAGCAAAGATATTTTCCAAGATTGACTGGAAATCAAGTTATCATCAAGTGAAAATCAGAGAAGAAAATACTAGTAAGATAATATTTCATATGAGGCATGGTCATTATGAGTTTGTAGTGGTGCCATTTGGGTTGACAAATGTTTCATCTACTTTTATGATGTGTTTAATAAATGGAGTATTCAAAGAATACCTGGACAAATGTGTTATTGTCTTCTTGGATGATATGCTTATTTACTCGAAGACAAAGGAGGAGCTTGAGAAGCATTTGAGGACAGTGCTACAAGTGTTGAGAGAAAACCAATTGTATGCCAAGTTGAGTAAGTTCACTTTTTATTGGAGGAGAATCCAATATCTAGGCCACATCATATCAGAGGAGGGCATTGTAGTGGATCTAGAAAATATTGAAGCAACCAGAGGTTGGCCAGCACCAAAGAATATTTCAGAGGTTAAATCATTTATGGGTCTAGTTGGTTACTACAGGAGATCCATTGTAGGTTTCTCTAAGATTGCAAACTCTATCATCTCCTTGCAGAGACAAAATTTGAATGGACTACCAAGTGTGAAGAGAGTTTCCATCACTTGAAGGATTTATTAACTAGTGCACCTATCTTAAAGATTGCAAATCCAAATGAAGATTTTGTTGTGTTCACAAATGCATGTAAAGAAGGGCTTGGTGGAATCCTTACCCAAAATGGGCATGTAATTTGTTATGAGTCAAGAAAGTCAGAGAAGCATGAGAGGAACTATGCCACACATGACTTGGAATTGGAAGCAATTGTTTATGCGCTCAAAATGTGGAGGCATTATCTCATGGGCATAAAATTTGAACCGAGGATAGACCACAGTGGTTTAAAATATTTTTCTGGACAACCAATATCGAATGCAAGACAAGTTATATAGTTGGAATTTCTCAATGAGTATGGTTTTGATATAAATCACATTAACAAGAAACTGAATGAAGTGGTTGGTGCACTCAACAGAAGAGTTCATGAAATGCATGCTACATCCATTAGTATGTGTGATATAGATTTAAAAGATAGAATTTTAGAGGCTATAACAACAGACAAGCATTATGTGCAAGTTGAAGAAATATATCAGTAGAAATTTAAAGATTATAGGTTGGAACAAGATGGAATCCTCTTATACTGGAAAAAAAAATTATGTTCATAATTCTCAAGAGTTGCGAAATTTAGTTTTGAAAGAGATGCACAATGTACCATACACTGGACATCCAGGGTATCAAAAAACAATTACGATTGTAAGAGGCCAATACCTTTGGCCCAGTATGAAGAAAGATGTAGTTAATGTTATTGCTAGATGCATGGAATGTCAAAAGCTAAAGGCCGAGCACAGACATCCAACAAGATTGTTGCAAGCATTGCCCTTTCCTGAATGGAAATGGGAGATTCTTACCATAGATTTCATTACCAAGTTGTCCAGAAAAACAAGGCAACATGATTCCATCATGGTAGTGGTGGACAAGCATACGAAGGTTGCACATTTTATTATAGTCAAGATGACGCATAAGACAACCAACATTGCAGAAATTTATATGAAAGAAATTGCCAAGCTACATGGTGTCCCTAAGGCAATAGTGTTAGACGAAGATTCCAAGTTCACTTCCAATTTTTGGAAAGGATTGTTCAAATAGTTTGATAGAAATATGAATTTAAGCTCAACATATCATTAAGAATTGGATGGGCAAATAGACAAGGTCAACCAAATAATTGAAGATATGCTAATAATGTATGTAATGGATCAACCTTCTAGGTGGGAAGATTGTATTCATTTGGTTGAGTTTGCTTACAATAATGGGTATCATGAATCATTGAAGATGAGCTAATTTGAAGCCTTGTATGGCAGAAAATGCAACATGCCAGTAAGTTGGGATAATCCAGCAGACGGAGCCATTATTGGGCCAAAATTGATAAGATAAATGGAAGAGAAGATGGTAAGGATAAAACTTAATATAAATATTGCACGAGATAGTTAAAAAAAAACTATGTAGAGAAGGGAAAAGAACACAGGGAATTCAAATTGGGTGAGCATGTGTTTCTAAAAGTAAAGTAAAAAAAGGAGCTCGCTAAAATTGGGAAGTTTCCCAAAGTTGGCAGCAGGATATTGTGGGCCATTTAAATTTTGAAAGATAATAGGCCTTGTCACATATATGCTTACATTGCATACATCCACGCGAGTTTATAATGTGTTTCATGTGTCTTTATTGAAGAAGCAAGTGCATGATTCTAACCATGCGATTGATTGAACTATGATCCAGGCAGAGCACAAAGGTGAATTTCGGGTGGCATCGGTGCACATCATGGATTGGAAAGTCAAAGTGCTTAGGAACTGAAATATCGACCCCGTAAAAGTCCAATGGACTTACTATGGTTCCGAAGATTCCACATGGAAGCATGAGGAGGCCATGTGGGAAGAGTACTACCAACTTTTTGTAGATTCTAAGGGAATTTGAATGTACATTTGTACATAATTGTACAAAAACTCCATTTTGGTGCAGTTGGAGTTCCTAGAGCCTCAACCATGAGACTCCATGTTCAGCCTATGCTGGAACCCTGGAAGGGAAGTGCTACAACTTAAGGGACTACGGTGTAGAGAAGGGGGTACACTTCCTTGGGTTGTCCAGACCAAGAGGAATGAGAGATTGCTCATTGGAATTGCTACAAGAGTCATTAATCTAGGAAATTATCAAGTATTGTGATGTAAAATTGTTTCTGTGTGTGTATGCACACATGGATGGCAATGTGCACTGAGTACGGTGAAAATTATAGGGGGAGGGGATTGTAACACCCATGTTTTGATCCCCGATGTAGCATTGTATGTTTGTATGCACATCACCATGTGTGTGTGTGCGCGCGCAAGCCGACGTGCACCTGTATGGTGATGTGCACTAAGGACAATGCAAATTTTAGGGGGGGATTGTAACACCCCAATTTTGATCCCCGGTGTATCATTGTATATTTGTATCCACATCACCATATAGGTGTGCATATTCGTGTGTGTGTGTGTGTGTCGTGATGTTCACTGAGGACAATGCGAATTGTAGGGGAAGGATATTGTAACACCCCAATTTTTATCCCCGCTGCAGCATTGTATATTCATATGCACATCACCATACAAGTGTACATGTGTGTGTGGTGATGTGCACTGAGGATGGTGCAAATTGTAGGAGGAGGGGATTGTAACACCCATGTTTTAATCCCCAATGTAACATTGTCTTTTTGTAAATATTATGAATGGTCGGGGCCAAGCGATCTAATATGTAAACATTGTACATTGAAAAAATAATAAAATGAAATACATCGCTGGCTTTGGATGGGTCAGTACCAAATAAATGGGGGGGATATGATTCCACAAGAGATGGGGGTTTTGAAGGGTTTCCATATGCATTGAGTCTTAAACCACCTTCATAAATCAGCATGTCATTTAGTTATTTATCGCTTTGACTTATTAAGCACTCAATCATTGAATTCGTATAATAGGTTGGGTGATGAAGTTATCCCACTCAGTTATGACAACTTGGATTGAGTGTAATCGTCCTTGGGGGATGGGTAATATTCAAGCAAGCATGGGAGAAGAGGAAATCCATGTAGGAAGAAGAACAATTTTTACAGTTGAGCAAGAAGTGAGGAAAAATAGAGTTGAGTGTTGGAAAGAAGTGGGGAGTCATAGTGGGTATGGGGGATAGCTTCTTGAAACTGGTAATTATGGTGAAAATGGGGCTACCATGCATGTAAGTGTTTTCTACTAAGGAATCACCCAAATAGCATTTGTAGATGCTATGTGTAACATCCTTGTTTTTAATCCTTGATTTAACGATGTATAATGTAAATGTGATATATGGTTGTGGGCCAAACGATGTAATATGTAAATATTGTATATCAAAAATAATAAAAAAAATGTAATGTTGACTACATGAAGATGATTCTTTGACCCTAACACATGGATGTCTCTATCGGTCCTACCCATGACCATGAGAACATCGATTAGTAGATTGTTATAAAGTACTACCAACTCAGACACTATCAAATCCCTAGACACAGACATAGTAACGAGGACTAAGTTTCCACAAGAGAGGGGTGGTGGGGGGAGGGGGGTCCAAGCAGTCCAAGGGGGAATTATTCATGGGTATTAATCCCAACCCACTTTTCTAAAATTATTTATGTCATAGTCTAAACATTCTACATTTTTTTTTTTCAGGGATATCTTCTTAGGATATTTGTTCGAAAATCAATGATAAATTGTTGCATCTATAGATTTGAGTGGTTAATTCTGTATAATCTGAGTTCCCCCGGGGTTTTTCATCATGATAAATCCATTTAAGTATTTAGAAATGCAATTTAAACAACATAAAATTGTGATTTCGTGTAGATTTATGTTGTTGGATTCTGACGAAAAGGCCAAAAAGTAGAATAGTTAAACAACGCCATTATTTATTGTGTATGGACCTTCTAATTTCCTTTGAGTGTATCAAATCCCCAATTAATGAATACATGTAAGAGGGTTGGTGTGAAAAGTCACATCCCATAGTTATTGAGAGCATGGGGTTGAGTACAATCAACATTGGGGAATGTGAGAGTCAACATGCATGGGTAAAAGGGAAATTCAAATGGGTATTGTGGGTAGTTTTTACATGCAGTTTTTGAGATAGCAAGGGAGAGCTCAATGTTGGAGGTTGAAGGCGGCCATAGTGGGGTTTGAGGGCAGCTCGTTGGAGCTGCAGATGCATGACGAGGTGGGCTACTAGGCCTATAGAAAATATTTCTACGTGAGAGATTATCACAAAGCAAGTGAGTTGTTGTTGAGTGTTTATTATTGCAACTATGAGTTCGTGGAGTCCCAGATAAGAGAGATTTGTAGCCAACCTGTGTTGGAGCCCTGTAAGCAAGTGGAAAGGCTTGAGGGACTGCATGCAGAGAAGGGGGATCCCATTCCTTGGGTTGTGCAGGTTGAGGGGAAGAGAGATGGAGGATTAGGATAGTTGTAAGAAAATTAGCTTGTTGTGGGTTTCTTTTGGGCTGTGAGTGGACAATGGAGACACCCTTTCTTGTAGATTCGTAGCCCTAGCTAGCGAGTGATTTGCTACTGAGATTTGGAGCAACAATTCTATGATTAGGTGGAAATTCCATCCTTTGCATCTCGTTGCACATTTGCTTTTAAAAGATAAGTGTTTAATCTATGTTC
The DNA here is from genome assembly GCA_010110895.2 of Picea sitchensis. NCBI lineage: Eukaryota > Viridiplantae > Streptophyta > Pinopsida > Pinales > Pinaceae > Picea > Picea sitchensis. Next base: position 125,450 of record SNQJ01S0043350.1, read on the forward strand.
ATTGTCTTATTTATGGGATTTATTTGTTGTGTGTTTACTCTGAGTTTTTAGCATTTATATGTTGTTGCGTGAATGTTAGTTTAGTTGCATTCATGTTTTAAAAATGTTGTTAGATGCATGTTAAATCCTTGATGCATTGCATTTAGTTTAGTGGTATCATAAACATTTTTATGGGTTTAGTAGTGAGGGTGCTACAGAGTGGTATTATAGCTCTGGTTGCAACATTGGACTAGCAAGGGATTGCTACAGAACAATAAGATGTTATTTGTGTGAATATAGGTGAAATTTGTTTTTTCCGAGCTTGAGAAATCAGGGTCACAACCCCTCAAAATTGAATTTTTGTATTGTTATTTTTGGTGCAAAGGATTATTTGGACAACTAAGTGGTCGAATACAATTGTTGAATGGTCGAGTTTGCCTAGGGAGCCACATACGCAGGTTTGCGACAGTCGCGTGTTTGGAATTTCATGTTTTGAGAAAATCGAATAAGTGTCTAAAATTTTCCTTATCATCGATACTGTGTGTGTCGACGAAGGAAGATCTTTTGAAGTCGTCGATACAGTGTATGTCGATGAAGGAAGATATTTTGAAGTCGTCGATACAGTGTGTCGACGAAGAAAGATCTTTTGGAGTCGTCGATAAAAGAGTGTTTCGATGAGGAAAAGAGATTGTGACGACAAAACATCAGCGAAGAAATATCTTCTCAAGTCGTAAAAACATCGGTGAAAGAAGATCTTTCATGGAAAAATCAACGAAGAAAGATCTTCTGAAGTCACTGAAACATCATAGAAGAAAGAAGATATTTCATCGAAACATCAATGAAAAAAGATCTTCTCAAATCATCAAAACATTGGTGAATAAAGGATATATTGCACCAAAATGTCAACAAAGAAAAAAGATCTTGCGCATCGACGAAGAAACAAGGTCTTGCGCTGAAATGTTGGTAAGGGGAAAAGATTTCAAGTCATTGAAACATTAGAGGATAAAGTCTTTTGGGCATCGAAATGTTGATGAGAAGAAAATAGCTTTGATCGTCAATAAAGGGTGTGTATCGACGAGATAGAAAGATCTTTGATTGTCGATAGAGGAGCACATATCAACAAGCAAGAAAGATTCTGACTCGTTGATACAACGAAAAAAAAGAAGAAAATAAAAGAAAGAGAGAAGAGAATAATAGAAGGAGAAGAGAAGAGAAAGAGATAAGAGAAGAAAGAGGAGGAAAGGGAAGGAGAAAAATTGAAAAGTTTACAAAAAAAGTCTGGAGCCAAAAACTTGTTTTAGGCATAACAAGAGAAGTTCAACTTATAATTAGGTGAAATTCAATGGGTATATCCGCAATGGCGAGGGATACAAGAGTGTCAATGAAGGCCACTAGCTAATTCTACTTCAAAATTTTGAAAAACATAAAATAATGGGTTTTAAAGATCCGGGTCGTGTTGAGTAACTGGTGCCCAGGCAAAGGTGAAATTTTTATAGGGATTCAAAAAAATAGACACGAAGATACCCGGTTGGGCATCTAGCGAAATTCAAAAGGGTTTGGAGTAGAGATGCCAAAACAAGGAAAAATCCACTATTCCTAGGCACTTTTTGGGGATTTTTTAAATCTTCAGGGGAGGAAAAGGGACCCCAGATCACCAGTCCATAAAATTTTATTTAGTTGACATTTCACCTACTCATCCATCCAGAAAACTTAGTCTCAAGGGATTTTTTGCTAGTTTTTTTCCATTTTCAACTAAAAAACTAAGTGAGGAGGAAATGCAAAAGGAAAAAATTGCCAAACCTAGATTGATGCAGAAGTTGGATGGAGAATCAGATCTTAATTATGAGAGTTGTTGTGTATTCACAATTAGGAATACTATAAGCACCCAATATAAAAAAAAATCTGGTTCTTTCCATATTTTCTTCTACAAGAGGGAGAAGTTAGCCCTTGGGATTTTTGGCACGAGTGAAACAAGTGCAAAAAAGGGTGAAATTGTTGATTTTAGAGAGCCATAATTTTCAGGTCATAAATCAAATTAAGGGATAAGTATAGTCATCAGAAAGATAATTCATAAGGGAATAGATTTGAAAGTTCAGAATTTTGATTTGTTTATAAGTACTCTTTGAAAAAAACCAAGGAAAAAAGGGGTTGTAGCTTAATTAATGACAATTTTATAATATGCTTAACTCTAACAGGTAATTGTTGCATGCACATTTATTACAAAATTAGAGGTACAAACAAAACAATTTGGTTCCTTTATGAGGACTAGAGATATGGAGGATGCCCAAGGATCTCACAACCATGAGGATGATATAAAAGGTGTACATATCAACATGGGAAAAGCATAAACTAAGTCCAATGGACATAGAAGCGGTGTAGAGCCAGTGGCACTGGTTGAGATTATGAGAAGCTTGCAAAAAGAATTGCAAAGCTATAGAAAAGATAATGAACGGATTATAAGAGCTCAAGAGGAGCTGGTACAAAGTTTGAATATGTTGCAGAGACAAGTCAATAAAGATTCTGGCACAAAACTCATTATCTTCCCATACCTGGCCTGACAGTGGTATTAGAGCAGGCTTTAACTCCGTGATTGCATGCATAAATGCCTCTGGTTATTCTCTCTATGAGTTTGTATCCCATATACATAAATGCCTCTAGTTATTCCTTCCATGTAAGCTTTCCATTTGCGTCCTCATCTTCGTAGTTTGCAGGTGTTAGGGTTTTCTCAATCTGCCACTCTCTGAAATCCTCTCCCCCTGTCCATCCACTTCATCATTTCGGTGAGAGATTATTCTTTGTGCACATTGCATGGGCGTAGACATTGTCGAGGTCAGAGGGCTGAATCCCCAGTTTTGATTCTTCTTCTTCCTTGGGATTAGGCATTCACTACATCTTGTCACTGGGCATCTGGACATCAAACTGAATGTTGTGCTCAAGGCAATAGAGCTCCCAACAAGCGTTCTTGGCCTAGATATTGGCTTGGCCTAATGATGCCCATCAAAATTATATCCTTCACGACCAAAAATTGTATCTCATGAAATAAATCTTCAATTTCTCATTCTCGAATATTGTCAAGCAGGTTGCCAACATATATTGTTTGACTGGCTTTGTTGCTCACTCTCATTGAGCCAAATAACCTTCTTCAGTAGCGCTTACAAGAGACTAGATGAGTTTTGAACAATGGTTCGACCCTACCTGTCGTTGTTCGATTGGTAGTGCAAAATCATTTCTTGTTGAATTGTTGTATTGTCGAGAGGCTATAAAAGATGAAGATGATGATATATTATGATAAGGGTTTTGCAAGCATATTCAAAGGCATGGCATTCGACTCCATTTGATGTCCACTACCTACTTAAACTCCCCTCCAAAATCTCTTGCACAAATCTTATCACCATATCGTACTAGAGGGATGTTCAACATGGGATGGCATGGCAAAGGCTCCAAAGCTTTTCTTTAGACAATTGTTCAAGAAGGATTTGTCCTTGCTTGCTGACATGGAACACCTAGACAAGCATGGTCTGGAGAACAATGTATATTCAATGATTTAAACTTCGTGAAGTTATGTATCATGTGTATGTTGGCAATTTGGATTTTCGGGCAATTGAGCTTGACTTGGAGGATGAATTTAGTCTGTTTGGGGTTCTTTGCAGTGTATGGGTTGCATGAAAGCCCCCAAACCATGCCTTCATTGAGTTTGATGATCGTTAAGATGTTGTAGATGTTATTCATGTATTGAATGGTAAAAATGGGTGGCATGTTGAAATTTCCTGAAGTTCTAGAGGAGAAGGCAGTAAAAGAGGACGTGGAAGAAAGAATTTTAGAGGCAGGGGGTAGGCACAACCACGGTGACAAATCTTATCTTCACTATGATCGTTACAGAAAGAATGGGTCACGTGAAGTAAAGACATGTAAAATCCCATGGGAGGAGATCAAAGACAAACATAATCATAAAGAAGACAAAGTTTAAACAACAAATCTGATTAAAGGTAAAGCACTCAAATTTGATCATTATATTGTTGCCCATTATAATATAGGAGTAGCCAAGGATTTGTTTAACATTTCATTTGCTTCTTGGAGAGATGCATGGCTACCTGACACTGGTGCAATATGTCGCATGACATTTTGGAGAGACTTCTTTGAAGATTTCAATGACATTGTAGATGGTATAGTCTATTTTTCAGATAAATCAAGTCTCAAACCTTCAAGAATTGACACCATTAGGCTTAAATTGCCTAGACTCTTGGATTTTCTTTTGCATGATGTGATCTATGTCCTTGAGCTATGAAGGAACTCCTTGTCTCTTGTGCGCATTCAAAAACAAGGCCACTCTATTTGTATCTTTGGTGGTAAAGTTGAAATAAGGAAGGCTTTTGACAACATGGTCGTTATGATGGGAGTAGAGGATGAAAAATTGTTGAAGTTAAAAGGACATTTGCACATGCACAAAATTATGCATACCTCTCTCACCACGATGAAGGTACATTACCATCTAGTCTCTCATGGAATGCTATACTTGGATGCATTAATTATGACATCGTTTGTTTGTTGAAAAAGAATTGTGTTTTTGGTTTGCCCACCATTCCAATGAATTTGAAGCATGTGAGGCTTGTATCCTTGGAAAACACAACAAGCAACCATTTCATGATTCTACCTCGAGAGCATGTAAAAGAATAGAAATGATACATTTTGATTTGTGTGGCCCCATGCTTGTTCCCTCTGCTAATGACATTAGATATATCATGACTTTTATTGATGATTGCACTAGGATGTGTTGGGTGTACTCGTTGAAAGATAAATCATAGGATTTTGAAACTTTTAAAAACTTTCATGTGCGGATCCAAAATGAAGCTTAGTTTCATATTGGCTCTCTTTGTATTGATAATGGAAGAGAATATACATCTGATGAATTTGAAAGCTACCTTCACCAACATGGGATCAAGCATCAAACCACGGTTCCATACAATCCTCGACAAAATGGTGTAATTGAAAGAATGAACACGACTATCTTAAACATGGTTTGTTCCATGATGTTTTTCAAAAATGTGTCCATCTCACCTATTACGATTTTGATGATGAGATTCCACATCTCGAAGGGGGGATACCTATCTTAGATCAATCTCTGGAATCTCCTTTTGAAGCACCATCTCCCCTTGATGAAAAAATTCCAGTCGCTTCGTCAAAACTTGCGGTTCATTTGAATGATGTGATGGAAAGGATCGAAAGGTTGAGCCTTGATGAGAATTCAACACCATCTCAATCAACTGAGATACTTGGACCATCTCAGAAAGATCCACCAAAGTTTCTCATAAAGACACTTGAAAGTGTCCATCCTTATGAGGTCATAAAGATAGGAACCAAAATTTCCACAAGACAAGATGAAGGTGATGCAGATAATTCAAATTTAGGTGATGTAGATGACATGGATGTTTCATATGATTGTGATTTGAATTTATCTACTAACTTTGAACCAACTTCCTTTGAAGAAGTAACTTCTCATGATGAATGGAAAGAAGCCACGCAGAAGGAGTACGACACTCTCTTCAAGAATGGACCGTGAAAGTTAGTGGACCATCCATTCAGAAGCAAACCAATTGGATGTGAGTGGGTCTTCAAGAACAAGTACAAATCATATGGCTCACTTGACAAGCGTAAAGCGAGGTTCATGGCAAAAGGATTTTCCCAAAAATAAGGTATTGACTATGAGGGGACTTTTTTCTCCACAACAAAATGGGCTACCATTCATACTTTATTTGCCTTGGCAGCACATAATGGATGGAAAGTTCATCAAATGGATGTGAAGACTACTTTCTTGAATGGAGACTTGAAAGAGAACATCTTCATGTCTCAACCATAAGGTTATGTTGTGAAGGGACAAGAACAAAAAATATGCAAACTCATCAAATCCTTATATGGCCTGAAACAAGCATCACAAGCCTAGTATGAAAAGCTAACCAAACATTTTTTGAAATTGAATTTCAAGCACTTCAATCTTGATGATGTAACTTTGTTCGTCAAGAAAGTTGATGATCCAGATTATTTTCGGTATGAAACGAGAGTGGAGATATAACACATAAATATACGAAGATATTGCAGAGCGAAAATAATATAACAGAGAAATATCGGAAATATAACAAGAGGCACATATATACAGTGATACACAATTTCTAATAATGAGCGAAATGTACAAAACTGTAGAAATACAGAGTGAAACACTCTCTAGAATGGTGGCAGCTTATCTCTAAGAAGAGATGTGACAACTACATGCATTCGCAAGAAGATGAATGTTACAATGAGGCTCCAAAGGCCTTTTTATCATAAAGAAAATCTGAAACCCTAACCCCGAAAGATGAAAAGCCAATAATTTTGTGGACCCTGTTTTGGTCAGTTTGGTGTATCAACTTCCCGGGGGCGTAACTTTGGCATACGATCTCCGTTTGGGGCACGTGATAGTTCGTTGGAAAGGTATCATCGAGGAGATTCATTTTGGGGGCTCAATCAAAGCCTATGGGCATTGTTGAGGTTCTCGATCTCGAAAAAACTTCATTTAGGCCTTCAAAATGGCCCCATAAGTTTAGGAACCGAAAAACTACTAAAAATAGTAAGTTACCAGAAAATTGTTTTGAGCCAATTGGAATAGGTGGGTGGCCACCGATATCCACTTGGATCAATCCTCCCTCCTTTGGAAACAATGGTCTCCATTGTGTTGATTGCCCGAGGGAGAGGAAAAAGTGTTTGCTGAATCTGCATCTTGATGAGCTGCTTGCCTTGCTGGAGAAGTTGCATTGCTTAGCTTGTTGAAGGCCGTCACGAACCTGTTGTTGGCGGGGTTGAGTCTGTTCAACCAGTCGGGCTACATAAGATGATTGTGTGCAAAATGAATCTTTTCTCTTTGTTGCAATCTTGTCGACTTGCTTCTGTTGGATAGAAGGTGCTTGGGTCGAGGCTGTAGTGGTTGTAGTGTCCTTCTGTTCACCTTTTGAACATATTGTAAAGAAACTGAATTTTGTAGTATGAGATACTACCTTGCAGCACTGTTTAGGTGGGACAGTAATTGGAACTACCTCTTGTATCTTGTAGAGATGACCCCCGAGAGTAACAATGACACTACGAGGTTGAGAGTCGTAAATAGCATGGCACTTCCACATATATGGTTGGCCCAAAAGAACATCACAGACATCCAGCGAGGAAACATGACATAATACCTCATCTTTGAAGGGTTGGATGCCGTATGACAATTGACACTGCTAATTGACACAAAGATCTCGTCCGTAGCGAAGCCACTCAATGTTGTATGGCTGCGGGTGTGGTGTTGTCGATAATCCTAATTGTTTGAAGACCTCTACTAAGATGAGGTTCTTTTGGCTTCTGCTATCAACAATAAAATGCAGCAGGGTCCTCTTCACCCACATCTGTGAATGAAAAAGGCGCTCCCCCTCTTCAGGATCTATTGGTTCTTCAGGTTGAATTGTTGCGATCGCGACAATARCAGTGGGGTTTGCGTCAATGATCTGTCTTCTACAAGTATTTTTTGAATYAGATTCTGAATCAGGGTTCAACTCCTTGTTTTTTATCTCGACCACCAATGACTGTTTTGAGCGACATTCATTGGTTTTGTACCAGGGGCTTTTGTGGAAATCACACCATTTTCRAGTGTCCTTCTTTGTCTTTCTGTTACCCTTATGTGGCTTGGACGGGTTTTCAGGAGGCTATTTGTTAGGACTGTCTTTATCATGCTTTGGTTGTTTCAGATTTGCAGACCCGAACTCCCGTTTGTTCTGGTGCTTACATTTCTGCTCGATTTTAACAACATATCGATAAGCAACACCTAGTGATAAGATGTCCAGAAAATCCATCTTAGTTTGGATGTATCTGTGTAGAGCCCCACAGTATTTCAGAACCAAATGTCACTCGGAGTCTTTGATACCCAGCTTGGTGCGCAAGGTATGGAAGGTATTGGTGAACTCTGACACTGCTTGGCTCCTCCCTTGACACATTGTGGTCCATCTCATGTACTAGTCCTCATAATTTCCAATAGGGTAATATTGTTCCTTAACTGCATCCACAAAAAAATCCCTAGGGGGATCGACCGCACATATTCCAGACTCCTCTGTGGAACTTTTCTCCTAGTAAGTTTCCCACCAATGTTTGACATGGGGGAGAGCCTTACGGAGTGCAGAGGTGATCTTTTCCATGTTAGAAAAATTGTGAACAGAGAAATAACCTTCTAGCAAATTTAACCATTTGTCTAGGGCATCCACATCTATCTGGCCTTCAAATATGAGAATACCTTGTACCTTGAAAGGAAAGGTGCTTCCAAAGTGGTCGCTTGATGAAGATGCACCTGCTATTATCGACAGGGGTTGAAGGATGTGGGAAGAATTCTCCATCATTTTGTCCCTCTGTCGCGTGATAACTTGCTCAAGCAACCGATTGATAGAATCTTCTGCTCCGTCATTTTTCTTTTCTTCCGCCATGGAGGGTTTCTTGGGTGTGCGAGAGCAATTTCCCTCAAGAAAAACAAGCTCGAGACCCAACTTGCTATACTCAGACCTCGTCGGGGACATGCATTGAAAAACGATCAAGAGCAACCTAGTCTGATACCACTGATCCAGATTATTTTCGGTACAAAATGAGAGTTGAGATATAACACATAAATATACAGAGATATTGTAAGAGTGACAATAATATAATAGAGATATATTGGAAATATAACAAGAGGCACAAATATACAGTAATACACAATTTCTATTAATGAGTGAAATGTACAAAATTGTGGAAATACAAAGTGAAAGACTCAATGGTGACAACTTATCTCCGAGAAGAGATGTGACAACTACTCACATTCACAAGAAGATGAATGCTACTATGAGGCTCCAAAGGCCTTTTTATCATAAAGAAAATCCAAAACCCTAACCCTGGAAGATGAAAAACCAACAGTTTTGTGGACCTCGTTTTGGGTAGTTTGGTGTATCAACTTCCCGGGGGAGTAACTTTGGAATACGATCTCCGTTTGGGGTGCACGATAGCTCGTTGGAAATGTATCGTTGAAGAGATTCATTTTGGGGGCTCGATTAGTGCCTTTGGCTATCATTGAGGTGCTTGATCTCGAAAAAACTTCATTTAGGCCTTTAAAATGGCCCCAAAAGTTTAGGAACTGAAAAACTCCTAAAAATAGTAAGTTACCAAAAAACTGTTTTGAGCCAGTTGGAATAGGTGGGTGACCACCGATATCCACCTAGATCAGTTGACACAATTGTTTTATATCTTATAGTGTATGTAGATGATCACAAGGAACAATGAAAACTATATTGCATCCATAAAGAAAGAGTTGAAGAAAGGCTTTGAGATGACAGATTTGGGACATCTTCACTACTACTTGGGCATTGAAGTGACTCAAAATCCAAAGCACATATTCATCTCCCAAAATAAGTACATTGGAGAATCGTTGAACAAGTTTGGCATGGTTGAGTGTAACCCTCTCTCTACTCCAATGGAAGAGAATTTGAAGCTCACATCGAAAGAAGGCAATGAATTTGAGGATGCAACCAAGTACATACAACTTGGGGGAAGTCTTATCTACCTTACCACCACCGAACCCGATATTTCATTTGTTGTTGGGATTCTTTTAAGGTTTATGCAAAAACCTTGTGAAGGACATTGGTCTACTGCAAAAAGAGTTATAAAATACTTGAAGAGAACTCAAGATTTTGGACTCAAGTACTCTAAGGTGGATGAATTCAACTTGATTAGATACTTTGATTTAGACTTCGATGGGGATAAACAAAATAGAGTGTCAACTTCAAGCTATCTCATGAGTCTTGGATCAACCACTGTCTCCTAGAGATCACACAAATGGTCAGTTCCAACAGATTCCACAACAGAGGCAGAATATGTGGTAGTTGCAGATGCAACAACAAAGATTGCGTGGCTCAGGAAAATACTTGAAGATTTGCAAGAGAAACATGTGAATTCTACTCTTCTTCTGGTTGAAAATACTTTTGTGATCAAGTTGGCCAAGAATCGTAGATTCCATGATCAAACCAAGCATATCAACACAAAGTACCATCTGATTCAATATCCTGTAGAGGCCAAGACTATTCACTTGAGACATTGTTCCACAAATGAACAAATTGTAGACATATCCACCAAAGCGCTTGAAAGAGAAAAAATTGAAAAGTTAAAAATGATGCTTGGACTCACAAACACCCCTTCGGATTAAGGGAAAGAATGTTAATATACATAATCCTTAGGGATTGAGGTACTTTGTCATATTATTTAGGAGTAATATAAAGTTTCATAGCTGAATAGGAAGAGTCATTCAGATCTAAGGAAGATGAAACCAAAGGTTTGGAAGTTCAACAATGAAGATTAAAACTTAAGTAAGGAGGCTCGGCTTGGAAATGATCTTAGTAGTAGTGTATTGATTTTTCTCAATTTATATAATCTCGCAAACGTTAACTATAATAAAAGTTTGAATGTCTATATTTTTTCTGAAATTGGTAAACTACATTTTGAAATGTACAGCCCCGCTTAAATTCATGTATGAAAAGGCACAAAGAAGGCCATAAACGGGGTACAGGAAGTAAGATCCGCATCAGCACAACACAGCACCAGTAGCGCAGAGCAGAGGAGAGGAGGGGAGGGCACTAGAACAGAATAAGGGATATATGGATTATGCGGTGCAATCAATTCAAGAGCTGCTTCAACAAGCATCTCCACTTACCGGTGCTGTTTCTCTCGACCCTTTTTCTACGCTTGATTCTTCTTCCTTCCTTCTCCAAACTCCATCCCACCGGAATCCTTCCTTGGCTTCGACCTCCAGCCCTCAAAGTCCTCCGAAGAAACGAAAACGTTCACATTCTGATAACCTTGGCACCAATCCTGGAACCCAGTGGAAAACTCTAAAGCCTTTGAAACATCCGACCATCATAATTGGAACGATACACCTCTGGAACAGTAATTCACATTTCGAGGCTTGTACTTTAAAAGCCGATTGTTTGGCTTTCATAGACCACACCTCTACGATTTGTTGTGTAGTGCTCGACCTTGACCCTCGCGTGATTGATCGCCAACTTCTAGTTCTGTCATGGAATTTTATACCGGCTAAAACTGGCGGTGGATACCTAGAAATCAATAAGTGGGCATTAGCCGGCGAGAATCCTGAGCCGCAGAAGCAGAATTTTCCTTCTCTCTATCTCAGTCCTACTGCGGCTCGAACTCGGAACCTTATGTTAGAAACCCCTCCCTGCAAAAAGAGAGTCCACAGTTCTCGCACTACAATCCGCGGCAGATTGTATGCCATGAGCCCTCCATTTGTTCTTCCCTGCAAGAAGCCTGATATTATCACCAAACGTAATAATGTTGTCAACAATAGAAAAGATGGACCTTCAAGAATTGATACAATGTCTGATAATGCCAGCAAAGTTACCTGTTTTGTCAAAAATAGAAAAGATATGACAATAAAGAATGATGCAGTTGGCGCCGTCCCTTGCATTCCCGATGTTAAAAGAAAGCTGTTGGGGAAAACGGATGAAAATACTTTTTCGTCTGACCTTCCTGAATACAACTGTAGCCTTTTTCCAAAGTCCTTCAAAGACGAAACTGTCAAATCTTTGAATGAAAAGTCCAGGGTCTCATCTGTGGAAAATCATAACAATGAGGACAATGCCATTAAATCTAACAAGAGGTCAAGAGTTTCCATGGGAGAAGACAATGGCGAAGCGGAAAATGCCTGTAATGTGGACACGAACTCGAGAGTTTTATACAAGGAAGATAATAGCAATGGGGAGCCTTCTAGTACAAAAAAGAGGGCCAGGGTATTGTCAGAAGAAGAGGAGAACAGAGAGGAAAGTGTGCTTGGCTTCTTGGTAGAACTCCGGGCATGCAATCATAAAGTCGTTTGCAAAGCAAGTTCGGAAGACTTGCCTTACACGCATGTTGTTGGGGAGAAACAACATGTTTGTGTGAATCCAGAGTTTGTTTACTTCACTGGTTCTGTTGCTGCTTGGCGGCCTGTGTTGTCAAGCTTATTTGGCAAATGCCTCACTATTACAGGGTTGAAGAGGAAGTTGATGGTTGTAGGGGAAGAAAAAGAAGAATATAATGCTTTTGTTGCAACCAGAACGAGTATATTGTCTTTGGTATGCCCAGAGAATAACTCACTAGGCTCAAAGAATGAATCCTACAGGGAACATTATCAATTGCAAGGTGATGATACTTATCGTACAAACAGGGGATTTCGAGCAGGCTTGGCATATAATGTGTCTAAAGCAATAGCTGATATGAATAATGACAAAGCAACTATTAAAAGGAATGATGACATTTTGATAAGTGGGAAAAATGGTGTACCTGCTTTCTTCTCTGTTACACCTGCTTTGTTAACTGGCAAGTTGACCAAACAGCGACAGAGCAGAACAGGGTCATATGTTGGTACTGTCACTAGCATCCATATGCAAGGTTTGGTTATAGAGCTTGACAGGAATGTGTGGCTTCTCCTTACTCATCAGCCACTTGCTCAAATACATGGACTTAGAATTGGGGTTCTAGTAAGTTTTGGGCAATACAGGTGTTTTTGGATGTTGGCCTCTTGTAGGTTTACGGATTTAAATGTTTTTTTGACATGTGTAATTTGCTGTTTAATTCTTAGCTGCATGTTGTAGCTGAAACTCGATTTATTCTAGTGGTCGTTTGATGTTTGCTAGCTGGCTTTGAGGCACGTTCACTTCATAAAGACAGAGTTTACATGGGAAAAAATACTGTTGCTTGGGGCTTGCTTCAAGTCTCATATCGTTGTCAAATCATTTTCACCACTGAGGACTCCGTAAGTAAAATTGCAATTACATTTCTGCAGTGTGAATTTGACTGAAGTTTGTTAACAAAACTTTTCAAGTAAACTCATATCACAATTCTTTGTATTGCAGGTTTAATGCTAGGCCCCATGCAGGGAGTATCTTAAGCAGATTTATCGAGTCTCTTTCTTTTACAGCTGGATTTTGGTAATATAGACAACCTCCCATAATTTGTCTGGCTTTTGTCACATTTGTATATGCAAACCTCCTGGTCATTTTCAGCGATGTTTGACAATGATATCAATGTATTCTCTTGGGTATATTTGCAGGGTGTTACTTATAATTGCATGCTTCAGGCATAAATTTCATGGTATTTTCTCTGAGAAGGAGATTCTAGGTTCAAAAAATGTACCTTAATATACCTTTCTCTAGATAATTAGAGCCTTGTTTCTGAACAGATATAATTTATTATTGTCTTCTGTTATATAATATTCCTGACATGCACTTAAGCTAATTAAGAAGTTTCAATATCTGCAAGGTTTTGCCAGCGTGAAGGTATGGTGCAGAGATATGTCCGTTCTTGGTGCTCTTCTTTTCACTCTTCACATCGGGTAACATATCTTTCTTCTATGTACTTCCCACTGTCAATGTTTATAACCAGCGGTTTATTAGATCTCTCTTAACTTCTTTCATGAGATTCTATTTCAGCAAAGATTAATGACATATCTTATACTATTCGTCAGGCCCTGCAATTGTTTATTGCTACAGCAGTTTTCTAAAGTTTAAACACATGACGGGTTTGATTGGTTTGAACTGCATGTGCTCGTTGATTTATGAATGTTTTCTTGGTCTTGAAGTGGACCAGATCTCACTCCATGTTTTGCATGTGAATAGGATGTATTGAAGGAATTCTTCAATCATGACTGCAGTTGCCCTGTGGGTGAACCTGCTGGAATCATATTACAATTGGTAAGTGCTTCTTGCAAGTTCTCTTTTGTTGATTCCTTAATGTTTGAATGTATTTGCGCATTAGTTGAACCTTGAGGGAATTAAACTTATGTGAGGCACTTGTCATTATCCTAGGGTCTATAGTACTTTAAGCAGTAAATATTAGTTAAAGATTGTCGCAACCCTGGCTAGCAAATACCACTTTACGTTAAGGTTATAGAGTCCTTTAATTTTTTAGTCTTGCTCTTTTTTCTATATGCTTTGAACTAGTGAACTTTCAATATTTTCAAGAAGATGTTTTGAAGGAAAATCTGATAGCATTTGTTAAACCTTTATCCTATATTTGGTGTTACCTTGTACATGTGAAAAGTAAGAGTGTTATCCAAAAATTCAACACATTTAATGGATAGTTTGAGATTCATTTGTATGTATATACATAAATATATATGTATACATTGTTGAGTGCAGAAATTATTATATCATCTATTCCCAGGTAGAGTTAAAAAAATACACACAAAAGTGGGTATAGATATGCATGAAACACGATGGAAAACCATTTTTTCCATTCTCTCGTCAATATTTTTGTACATCTTTTGAGGAGTTTTGCGTCATTACACCCAAAAATTGACTATTCATTCACATGCATAATTAATCATTTATAAATATACATAATGACGATATAAATAATAAGATAATACATCAAAAGTGACAATATATTATAGTCATACTAATCCCACTGATGGTGACAGTCATGTACCGAATTGTCCTTATAGTGTATCATGTAGAATTTTGAGGAACCATGAGGGCTGCCCAACAGGCTTGTCTTATGACCTCTTGTTGGGCTATAGGTTTAGTTATGCAAATCTGTCCTTGCTGCTGTTTTAGGACAGCAAACAGGCCTGTTTACTTCTGCCAAGAAATCTGCCCTCAACTAATTGTTATATGCTCTTTTAAGGTGCCCTTGCAAGTAGTTTTAGTAACCCAATGTTAGTACATGCAAACCTCAAAACATATAGCACTGCTCTAGGATCTTAACAAGCTCCTACTGCTGATTTAAACTCTAAACATGCATGAAAAATGAACACAGGTATTTTTGGTCAACATGACTGTTAAGAACCAAACTTCAATATAGTATAGAAAAACCTCAGGAAAAGTACTCAACGCCTTGAAAAAGAGATAATTTCAGATAATAAGTCTCTTCGAGGGGGCAACCTCCTTTTACCCCACTTAAATGTTCAAGTACAAGATGA
>SNQJ01S0043351.1:7289-18830 GCA_010110895.2 Picea sitchensis
GATATTGCTATTGATGGTCAATATGACATTGATAGGGCAGAAAAGTTCATTGAACAAATTCAGTCGATACATCAAATGGTGCAAGAGCAGTTGGAAAAGAGTCAAGCCAAGTACAAGACAAGACATGACAAGCATCATGTTGATCATAGTTTCCAAGTTGGAGATGAAGTTTGTATTTACATTAGTAAGGAGAGGATTAAAGGAGAAGGTAAAAAACTAAAACAAATTCGATATGGTCCTTTCAAGATTCTTGACAAGATTGGTAACAATGCCTTCCATTTAGATTTGCCTCCTTATATGCAAATGTATGCAGTTGTTAATGTTGAGAATTTGAAATTGTATGAGCCTCCTTTGATAGATGATCAAGGAGAGAATGTTCAAATTCCTTGTATACATGATTTTTCTCCAGAATATATTACAGAACTGCATGAAGACACCATCCATGACAGGAGAATGAGAACTTCAAAACGAGGAAATGTGGAGTATCTTCGAGTTGGTCTTAAAGGAACAAATCCAAGAAAATCCAAGTGGATTGAGGTTGGAAAGGTGAGGGAACTATACCCTCATCTTCATATAGACTAAAAATAGTCTTTTGGAGGTCCAAAAGCTTTCTAATGGGGAGGTGTGATCCATGGGATCAAATTTTGCTCAAAAATTAAAAGTGCTCGGAATTGCTTCAAATCGAACGGGAGCGTAGGCCTCGTCATCATGAACCCAAAACAACTCATTTGGGTTCAAACAGATGTCGGATGAGAGAGATATCGCGTTCTATTCAAAACAACAAACAAGCAAAAAATATGTGTTGACTGTACATTCCGTACAGTCGGTACGGATGTTGACATGGTAGACTGTCTGACATGTGGCAGGGTTGTACAACACGTGGAATGTGCTAAGTTGGAAGTTGGATGAATCCTATTGCGACGCGTGGCATTATCATGGTGAATGGTTTGGTGCCACGTTGCCCAGACATGAGATGCCACGTGGCACCCTGTAACTGGTTCGGTTGTTTAAAAGTTTATGGAGTCCACTGAACTCGACCCCACGACCTCCACCTGCATGAAAAGCTTTGGAAAAGACCACCAACCAATGCACCACCATAGTGTTTCTTAACACTATATGGTGTGCAATATATTTTAGTTTGAATGTTTTAAAATTTGGCGCGGGGGTCGGGCAAGGGCTTAGCCCCAGCCCGCAGTTATATTGTTAATTCATATGGCCACCGGTTTAAACATTGCGTGTGCACATTTCAAACATTTAGCCCCGGTCATATGTATATACAATGGGACCTCCGGTGTGCGCCTCCAACCGTTTCCATTTGGTTTTAAACATAGCCCTTTTTAAATGTACGCGTGGTCATATGGTGGCCCATGTGCCCTCGGCCTTGGCGGTTAGGGGCTAAGGCGCGTAACCATTCTACAGTTTGCACCGATTGTGCGGTTGCACCTGGTGCTGGGTTTTTCCACATATATGCGCATAGGGGCTAGGTTGAGGATTCAAGGGTGCATTTTGGCTATCCAAAGACATCAAGTTTGAAGGGGAACTTCCAGGAAGCCTATCTTCTTCAATTTTTGGCCAAACGAGGTGCCGAAAAAGCCCAACTAGGGGTTTTTGGACGTTTTGAAGCCATTGGAGCCATCTATTTGTAATTTTGAGCATTGTAAAGCACATATTTGAGAACTTTTAGAAAATAATACAAAAGATCCATTGGAAGCTGGACTAGGGAGATGTAGCCCAAGAGAGGGGTGAACTCCTTTATCATTTGTTGTGTTATGTGTTTTATGTTCAATGTTATTTGTTGTTTTTAATATCCATATTGAATGAGTAATTTCTATAAAAGTTGTGTTTGCAAATTTGATCCATTTTCATTTGAACACATGAATTAAATCTTGCAAATATTTTCAAGAATACAAGTCTTCTTCATTTTTAGATCACCGGGATAGATATATTTCGAGAAATTGATATGTATTCAAACTGAAACTCTTGCAATGATATATCTATCTTCAATGGTGTCAAGGGGTACTTATTTGACACTCTTTTCCATGAATGAAGCGAGCTCCTCTCAGGCCATATATGCCAGTCATGCAAGAAAAATGTAAATGAGAATTTTGTAGATTCAATATGATGTGCTTCCATTAATGGCGACAAGCAACCTCGGGATCTCCCTACACAGATACTTTGGATCTCTCTTCCTGGAGTAGCTTATTATCAAGTGGATGGAATGGAAGACCTCTTGAGCTCCAATGTTGATTCAATGATTTGATCAGAAGAAAATAAAAATTGGCACGTTTTTGGTTATATGGCCAAATGAATCGTAGCAACAAGGAATTCCCTTTGCATCCTCCCTCCTCTCTTTATCAATAAAAACTTGTTGAAAGATTCAAAATATATCAATATTGGGTACACGCAACATTTCTTCCTGTATCCACAGTGTTCCCAACAGTCCTCATAAAATGTTTGTATGTTAGTTTCCTTTTGGCAATGAAATATCGGATTTTGTTCTTCTTGTCTTTGTATCGACGAAAATATTAGAGGGACCACACTATTCCTTCATGGGAAGGCTACATACTTGACAATTTGGTGGCTTAAATTTTAATCCACATGTCTATTTACAAATCTCTAGATATGCGAGAGACCGCTAGAAGAAACTATTCCAATGACGTCATACACATATCCTAGCGAGTATCTTAGAGAAGAATAAATTTGAACTGCCATATCTCAGACACACATAAATAAAGCCAGAATTGATAGATGGTTGATTTCATTACCTGCTTAACGATATCGTCCCCCTTTTTAGTGAAGAAGACATGAGAATCCTCTTCTCGTATACATTGTGGGTGTTGCCACATCCATTCCTCTTGGAGAAGGTCCCACGCAACTTCAATCCATTAGTCACATGAATTTCCGATAAAGACTACAATTTGTATGTCTCCATGCATATGACAAGATCACTTATGGTGTTTCATTCGTCCACTTGGACTCAAAATATGGCATGTATTTTCCCCCCGGTGCATTCAATGCATTTATTTTCTTACCATCAAAAGAATGATTTTACGTTTGCATGGAAATCATTTCATTCATTCATAGCATGGTTATGTTATCTTTTTAACATAAAATTTCCAATTCTGCAAATATGCTAACCATTTCTTACTAAGCCATTCAAACAGATGTTATTTGGATAGCTCATCTTTTTGAAGAACTTCTTCTGGGATTATTGTCATTGGACTGACTCCTTCATCTACTTCCTCCTTCTTTTGCATTAGCTTGTATGACTCTCTTGCCACGTTTTGGACGAAGTTGAGGATGAGCTTTCCAACATTTCCCAATCCAATGTCCACTCATCTCACAATGAGTGTAGTATTTCATTTTTTTCTCCTTTAACAGGGTCTCTTTGTCAGAAGGATGTGAAAGGGGTTCTTTATACCTTGTCTCACTTTCGGTGGGAATTCTTGTCTTCACTACCCAAACTTTCTTCTTATGATCCTTTGATACATCATGGTTAGGAGATCAAGTGCAAGAATTCATATTACAAATATCATGATTCTTAAAATCAAAGAAATAATTTGACTGAACATGACCCTTATACCTTCCAAGATTATCCTTGTTGTGGATCTGATGAGGACTAGGACTAGATGATGTGACTCCTCTCTTGGAATCCAATGATATAGAAATGGCTTTTAAAGTGGATCTTGCTTCAGCAAACTCTGAGCACTCTCCAATATCCTCTTGATTGTATCCCAAACCTGCAAATCATGGCCTTTGTACCACCTCTAATGGTTGAGTGATTCCTTGACCATGAGTGTCAATTCCACCTCCTCTGTATCCCATATTCGTGAGGAGTTTCATGCCCATGTTAGTTTCATATTGAGACAAAATTGAACATGAAGAAACATTATATACCTCGGTTTAAGTTTTTTCATCGACGATAGAAGGATCTTTTTCCTCCATTCATTCACCATGTTGCAACTTAGCCAAGAGATTACCTTTGGCTTGCAATTCTAGTTGCAATTATTCAATAATTCTTTTGAGTAATTCTCCATGAAGCTAAGACATCTTTTGAAGTTATTTCTTCTCTTCTTCTGTGACCTGCAAAAATCTCCTCAACTCTACATTTTCATCTTGAATGTTGTGATTTATCTCTTGTAATTCTTAAAGTCTTTCTTCTTTCTTCGCTCCTTTTCACATCTTGCAAAGCAGTCAACCTATCTCTAATACCACATGATCTGAAAACGGGTGAGTACTTTACGCAAGTTTTCAATTAAAAATCGTTTTTTGACGAAGTATTTGCATAAGGATTAAAGGTCCTATGAATCTATGATTAACCATGTTTTTGAAACAAGAATACATAACATACATGAACTCAAATGGAATAAGAACATGAAAAGACAAGAGAGAGAGGCGACCAATGTTGGTAACGGATTTCACCCCTTCGGGGCTACATCTCTGGATCTGCTTCAATTGGAATACGGATCACTTTCATTCCTTCTTCAAAATATGATGGGACTTTCACATAAGGGATTACATTAGATATGTCTTCTCCTTCAGTGAGGATTCAAGAAGACTGCTCACACTCATACCTCTCCATATATCAAGAAGGAAAATACCTTACATGAATAAGTCTCTCAAAGTTTAGGAGTAGTAGAACTATGGATTTCTAACTCCACTCATTAACTATCCATCACTCTCCCCCTTTAAAAGGGCTAACATAAGGAATTATATATTTTTTCCTCGCTCCCTCTTAAGAAATAGAATTAACTCCTAGATCCACAATAATAGGATATAATTACAAAATAGGAAAAACAAGATCCATGAATGTAGGATCTCAAAGTATCTTCAAGTACAAAAAGGTAAAAGTCCCAAAACCACCCAAAGACTCTTCATCCATGTCCTTGATTCTCTCAACCTAATAGTGAGAAAAATTCCAAATTGGTGTGAGGTCGTTTCTCACATAAAAACCAATTTCCAAAATGATAATTTAATGATAAATACATGAGTTTAATTTCCCTCAAAAGTATTAATCATTTTACATCAATAATGAATAATAATGTATAAGTTTTTCAAAATCTCATAAAGCATAAATAATATACATGAGCATATCATAAAGCATAAGAATGCATGAGACCCCTTCCTCATGAAGCATTAATAAAATGCATGAGAAATATAAAACTCAAAACATATAACTTCACCACTATGAAAATCAACTTGGTGAACACAGTAAAGTCCTTCAATGTGTGGAAAATTCATCTGGATCACAATTCCTAAGAAAATTTGAAGCTCATTTAATGTGGTCAAGACTATCCAGTCACAAATGACTTGGATATTGGTTGGATCCACATGAACACCATCCTAATCAACAATGTAGCCTTGGTATTGGACGTTGTTCATGCCAAAGGACAATTTTTACAGGTTAGCATATAGATTTTGTTTTCAAAGAGTGCGAAGGACTTGTTGAATATTGTTAGGCACAGGCCCATTTTGGAGAAGTGCACGACGTGGGAGAAATACAGTTGGAAATAAAAGCAACACCTGGAAAGAAAACGAGCATGAAGAGGAGGAAAGCATGTGAGGAATGCATGCAAGAATACCTAACCATGCTAGGGTTAGGGTTTTTGTAAGAGAATGTAATGGTTGGTAAGCCAAAAACATATATAAATAGGTACCTAGGAGGTCTAGGAAGGGGTTCGAAGACTATTATTGGTTTTTGTTTGGGTTTTAGATTGTGGTTCAAAAAGTCTGTAAAACCCAATCTCATTTTGTAAGTTGTTGAGATGAGGAGAGGAAATAAGGTATATCTTCACGGATAGATCACAGGATGAGGATCCTGGTGTGATTTAGTCTGCCTCTTTGTAGATCTCAACCTGTTTGATGGAGAGTTGTAATGTGCACAATGTTGTAGTTTTGGAAACACCATAATAAAATATCAGAGAAGCCAAATCTTTATGGAAGTAGCCTAGGAGAGGGTGAACCATGGTAGATCATGTGTTATGTGATTGAAAATTGTGTATTTCCTTTATTGTCAATGATTATATGTTAGAAAAATGCATGAATGACTTAGTTAGATATGTTATTTTACATGCATGAATAAGAATGACAGAATATTAAATATAAGATGAATGTTAGAGTAAACAAATGAAGATCACAGAGTGTAATCCCATATCCCCACTGATTCCCAGGTTACAAGCACCTAAGTGTTGCAGCCACCCACAAGAAATATCTCGGGTCAAACTGTACAGTGCATTCTGTGCAATGTGTTTCCTTTTGGTTTACCAGGAGGGCCGATAGTTTTAGTGTTTTGTTTTGGAAACCATAGTAGATCTGAACCTGGGTCATTCCAAGAATGGTAGTTAGAGGAGATAAACAACCAACAAATGCTTTTGTTTCTGGCCGAAACTGCATGGGATTGAGTGAGAGGGATCCACGAAAGAATCACACAGAAAATGATAGTATAGAGGGGGATGTTTTGACTGTGGAATCAACGAAGGAGAAGATCGAAAGATGGTTGAAAACAAAAGAGCTGGAATTTGTGCAGAAAGATAACAAAAACCCGAAGTTAACACTAAACAAATATTTGGACAAGTACATGTTTAACAACCTACATGAGTTTTTTTTTTGTGATTTTCCGCATGTATTGCAAGAGTGGATGTTGAGGCTAAAATATAATCATCCTATGAATTAGATTAGACAAATCGAGTGAAACCATGTAGATATCACATAGTTACAACAAGTATACAAAAAATTCAGTTGCGCGGTGGATTTTTGGCTAGACAATATTGTCGTGGGATTTATCACAAAATTTGCAGTAGATACTATGAAGTCTTACAGCGCAGCAAAGAAAGAGTTCCTGAAGGGACCTTGAGGCAGGTATATCAAATCGCTATATTCTTCCATCAATATTTTACTGGATAGCAAAGGTATAATGACAATGGCATCAAACAGTTGAACCTCCCTATGTGCATGGGGAAACGAGAGTGTTGGCACAGGGCCAGACCCTGGGTTCATCTCTAATAGTGCACCAACAAGACCTAAATACTAGCCCTTTCAGAAACACCTATGAAGCATATGAATTCTCACCCAAAGTAGCAATAGGGGGTTGTAGAACAAAGGTGTCTACAACCAAAGGAAATGCAAGTGGAATCAAGGAAACCACGCATGGAGATCAGATTATTCTTTCCAAACATAAACCCACTTCGCATATTTATATATCATATCTAACATACTAATGCATCATCGGAGTAACAAATCCAAGAACATAGCACCAATCACACACAACAACAGGATATACGTGGTTCACCCTCTCCCTAGGGCTACGTCCACAGAATTGTGCTTTATAATATATTAGGTGAAATATTACAGTTATATCTGCACTCTTATCTTGTATATATCTCTCCTTCTCTCTTATCTCTATCTCCCTTCCCTACGCACCCAACTACAGGGTTGATCTTCGCACCCAGCTGAAGATCTTATAACATAGACTTCTCTCTCCACACAACACTTATCTCTCAGCAATAACAACAATCACTCATCATTACATACCTGAACCAATATCAGGTCCTCTTGATGTTTATTTATGCATTAAAATAGCTCATCGACGGCCTTAGGCTAGAGCCTAGGTGTCAAAACCCTAGATAAAAAAACCCTAGGTGTCTAAAACCCTAGGTCAACTTGACCCACATTTTTCAGGCTTTGCTAGCCTGTATTTCCTTCCTTCCCACTATGTTCTCCAAAGTATCTACCGATGGATTTTTCTGATTGCTGAGTTTTCCATGATCTGTCTTCCTTTTTGATTTGTCATCCTCGATCTCCTTGTCCACCGGCTTGCTTTCTCTTACTTTGCTTCGTCTTTTCTACTCTTTTTTTCACTTTGACCCAGTATCAGTCACTGTGTCTTCCGCACAATTCACTTTTTTCCTTTTCTTCTATAATATTCTCTTTCTTCCATAACCAAGGGTCAACATGCCCCCAACACTCACCTATGAATCATCCTGAGGCTCTTTGATCTGAACCTTCTACCTTTTGTCTACTATAGACTGTGCAACGCAGTCTGTGATTTTTTCTTTGTTCCTCCCCACTATGTGCATCCTGTCTTTTCCATGTTTGGTACCCAGTTTCAACTGCACCCGGTACCTATACCCTTCTCTATGTGTTTTTATCGAGATTTTTGAGGTAGCTAGTTGTCATAGTATAATTTCAATCAGCTCCCATTCACCAAACCTTCCTTCCATTGTCCATTCAAACTCTTCAACTACATAGATCCTCCTTCCATGACATAGACAACCTCATATGTCCCTAGCCAATGTGTTCTGAAATTCCCTGGATGCTTCATGAATTTTTTCTCATATACCAATACCAGATCTCCTTGCTTAAACACTTTCTTCTTGATGTATTTTTCATGGTAGGCCTTTTCTCTTTCCTTCTACACCTACTGATGAAAACCTGCAATAAATATTTCTTCTTCTAGTTTGACCAACTGTGCGAGCCTCTCTTGAACAATGCCAGTGTCATCCATATTTGTGAATGCTACAATCCTCAAGCTAGGAACTAAGTATTCCATGGGCAGAACTACTTCTAAAAAATAGACCAACTTAAAGGGGGTCTGCATTGTTAGCTTCTTGCAAGTGGTTCTATAGGCCCATAACACTACTGGTACTCTCAAATCCTAGTCATCCCTGTTCACACTGCAAATCTTCATCAACATTGTCTCCAAGATCTTACTGAATGCTTCAACTATCTCATTCACTTGTGGATGGTAGGGTGTGATCTTCTGATGATGAACTTTGAATTCCTTAGTCAAGGCTTCAATGGTCTTATTAATAAAATGTGTGCCTTGATCACTCATAAGGATCTTCAGGCATCCAAACCTAGTTATGATATCATCAAATATGAAACGTGCAGCTGCAATTTCACTACAATCCTTCATTTCTCTTGATTATGCCCATCTGGTCAAATATTTTGTTGCAGTGATGATGTATCTGGCTCCTGTGTGCTTCCCTGGTGGGTTGATAGGTCCCATGAATTCAATGGCCCATTTCTCAAAGGCCTGTAAGGTTAGCTAGGGTGCTAATGGCATGTCATCGCTTCTGGACGGTCTCCCAACTCTTTGGCATACATCGCAGGCTTTGTAGTAGTCCTTAGAATCTTTGTGTAAAGTAGTCCACCAGAGGCCAGCTCTAAGAACCTTCTGCATTGTCTATTTTCCTGTGTAGTGTCCTCCTTCGATGCCTTCATGAGACTCTGTTAAAATCAGTGGTCTTTATGATTCCATGACACATCTCCTCAGGAACTCATCATGTCCCATCTTATATATATGTATGTCTATAAGTGAAAAATATGCAGCATGCACTACTAATTGTTTCTTCTAGGTGATTATTTATTCACTAGGTTCCATTCCTATTGAAAGGAACTACACTATCTCAGCGAAGTGATCATCAACCTTTCTAATGGCCAACAACTGTTCATCTGGAAGTGTATCCTCCAAACTAGTAGGTTCCTCTCCATGTTCCAATCTTGACAAGTGGTTAGGTCCTTTGTTCATCCTTCCTGGTTTTACCACGATCTCAAAATAATATTCCTGAAATAGAAGAATCCATCTTCATATTCTTCCACCCAACACTGGCTTGTTTACTAGGTATTTTAGCATAGAGTGATTAGTGAACATTTTAAAGTGTCCTCCGAACAAGTAGTGGTGAAATTTCTGCAGCGCATACACCATGGCTAACCCTTCTCTCTCAGTGGTGGTGTAATTTATCTCAGTTGTTGATAGATTCATTATAGCAAAGGATAATGGGTGGTCAATGTCTCATGCTCCTGGTTGTGCTAACAATGTTCTTAATGAAATATAAGATGCATCAACATGCACATAAAATTCCTTACTCTAGTCTGGGAAAACTAGAATAGGCACATCAACCATTTTTTGTTTCAGTGTGTCGAAGCTCTGTTGGCATTCTTCTGTCCATTGAAACTGGCAATCTTTCTTAAAAATATTCTCCATGGGTGTTTTGATCTGTGCATAGCCTTTAATGAACTTCATGCAGTATCCAGTATGTCCCAGCGCAGTGCGTAGCTGTCTGACTGAAGTGGTAGGGGGTAAATCGACTATAATGGCAATCTTAAATGGATCTACTAGCAATACCTACTTACACACAATATGGCCTAGTATCACTCCAAAGGGTGAAAAGAAGATGCACTTCTTCAAGTTCAGGGAAATTTGACATTGCCTGCACTTATCCAACATTAGTATTAAACATTCAATATGATTTTGAAATAAGCTAAAAATAGTCTAGTCGTCAAAATATGCTTCCAGAAATTTATGTAAAAACTCCTTGAATGCTTTGACCACCACCCTAGAAAAGATGGCTGGTGAATTATTCAATCCAAACAACATCATTGTATACTGGTAGGATCCCCATTCTGTGGAAAATGTGGTCTTATGTTGATCTTCCATGGCAATCTTAATCTGATGGTATCCTGAGAATCCATCGGTGAAGGAGTAGACATCCTGTCCTCCCATGTTATCTAACAATTCGTTGGTAAATGGTGTAGGGAATGGATCATGTAAACATGCATCATTCAACTTCCTAAGATCTATACAGATTCTGATCTCTCCGGTCTTCTTATACTGCACCACCATAGGGCTAATCCATTTTGACTCTTCGACAGGTTCTATGATCCCTGCTTCTAACATTCCATCTAATTCAATCTTCACTTTCTCCTTATATTTAGGGTTCAATATGTAGGGTCTCTGTTTGACTGGCTTTTCATTTGGTTTCAAGGGGATATTCATCTCTCCCATGGGCCCTCTAATTCCATTCATATCAGTGAACTTGGTTGGAAACAAGTCCTGATATTCATGCAACAATTTTGTGATATTATCAATAGTGGCATCACCCTAGTAATCTCAAACATTAGCAAGATTAGGTGCTTTCTATGTTCCAATATTAACTTTCTTGATTTTGATTGGCTGTCCAAAAAAAGGTAGTTCAACTCATGTTCCTTCTATGTCTCATTGTCCTTCCATTTCTACGATTTTCACCTTCTTAGGATCATCGTCTTCATCAGCATTGATATTGTAAAATCCTTGCAATTTTTAAAGAGGTGCAGTCCATTCATCCTCTTCTTGCTCCACAAGGAGGCTAGGTGCATCCTCAAATACTTTCTATTTCAAAATGTGTAAATCTTGATCTACCATAGGGTACTGACTTTCAAACAAGAATGTAGCTACGAAATTTTGTGGCATACCTTGCCAATCTACAGTGATGAGCCGCAATTATGCTTGAAGTTACCAATTGATAGTGTGGTATACCTAGGGAGGTAATATGGGGTACCTAGGGAGGTACCCAATGGGAATGTAGTTATGTGTTATTATTGAAAGTCATTTAATATATGGGAATGTGGTCATTCAATATAAGGTGGACTAGGTCCACTATATTAATAAAGGCCCACTATGGTAGTTGGATGTAATAAATGTGAGAAGGCTCTCTAGAAGGTTCCTAGGATATAGGGAGAGCTATATAAAGAAGTCTAGGCAATGTAATGAAACATAGTGAA
>SNQJ01S0043351.1:24610-62392 GCA_010110895.2 Picea sitchensis
CTCCCCTAAAATATAGGAGACTGGATAATGAATAATTATGAATAATAAACAAGGAATAAACTTATGAAAAATAAATCCCAGGTGTGTTTGAAGTAACTCCAACAAATTTGATATTAGGTGCACATCCTTTATAGTGGATTTGAAACCATAGAGTACACAACTAGTGCACATTTTGTGTTGTGTAAATGGGAGCATAGAAGTTTATCATTTATGCATATGTTGGCATCCGATTTGGAATAAGAATTTCCTTGAGATTTGATTATGAAGCATTGTAATGGTTGTTTAGACACTCTTGAGTGAGGAGAGTGAGAGGAGTTATTGTTGTGCCTGAAGATTTCCTTGGATTCTTTGTAATCATGATGTAAACAGATGTATGAGGTGATCCGCCTACGCCATTTTGGTGATTCATTGTAAACTTGACCAAGAGTGTAGTTATAAACTCTTGGAAAGTAAGGTACGCCAAAAATTATGGTACATGTAACATCTGCTACAGGTTGCAAGATTATGCAGGTGAGCTTCGACATTTCAACTCTGAAGAATAGAGGTGAAGGAGACAAGAGATGTGCATTTCCAAACATTTTCTTTGCAGGGGTCACGAGTGTCAGCTTTGGATTCTGATTCCGAAGTACGCATGTGAAGTAGTCTTAAAAGAATGCACCTTTTGAGGACATTTGCATACAAATAGAGTTGATACTTTTGGAGACCAAAAGGTTCTTTGTGGGGAGGCGTGATCTGGATGGATTTTCCACACATGGAAGGAATTTACTATGTTCACCAAGTTGATTTGCAGAGTGGTGAAGTTATATGTTTTGAGTTTTATATTTCTCATACATTTTAGTAATGCTTTGTGAGGAAGGGGTCTCATGCATTCTTATGCTTTATGAGATTCTCATGCATATTATTTATGCTTTATGAGATTTTGAAAAACTAATACATTATTATTCATCATTGATGTAAAATGATTAATACTTGTGAGGGAAATTAGACTCACGTATTTATCATTAAATTATCATTTTGGAAATTGGTTTTTATGTGAGAAACCAACTCACACCAATTTTCCATTTTTCTCACTATTAGGTTGAGAGAATCAAGGACATGGATGAAGAGTCTTTGGGTGGTTTTGAGACTTTTCCCTTTATGTACTTTAAGATAGTTTGAGATCCTACATTGATGGATATTGTTTTTCCTCTTTTGTAATTAGATCCTATTATTGTGGATCTAGGAGTTAATGCTCTTTCTAAAGAGGGAGTGAGGAAAAACTATATAATGCCTTATGTTATCCCTTTTAAAGGGGGAGAGTGATGGATATTTAATGAGTGGAGTTAGAAATCCATAGTGCTACTACTCCTAAAATTTGAGAGAATTATTCATGTAAGGTATTTTCCTTCTTGATGTATGGAGAGGTGTGAGTGTGAGAAGTCTTCTTGAATCCGCATTGAAGGAGAATACATCTCTTATGTAATCACTTATGAGAAGGTCCCAACATATTTTGAAGAAGGAATGAAAGTGATCCATATTCCAATTGAAGCAGATCTGGAGACGTAGCCCAGGAGGGGTGAACTGCGTTACCAACATTGGTTGTCTCTCTCTCTCTCTTGTATTTTTATGTGCTTTATCCATTTGAGTTCATGTATGTTATGTATTCTTGTTTAAAAATAATGGTTAATCATGGATTCATAGCCCCTTTAATCCTTATGAAAATAATTCGTCAGAAAACGATTCTTAATTAAAAACTTTTGTAAAGTACTCGCCTGTTTTCAGATCAAATTGCCAACTTCTATCGTAGGTTCGGCTTGGGTGTTGGAAAGGAGACATTCATGTGGGGGAAATCACAAAAAAAACATTGGATAATTTAAAACATCTCTTATGCTCATCTCCAATACTCTCCTTATTCTATCTGCAATAACCTTTTGATATTTACACCAATGCCTTGGACTATGTTGTGGGTGTAGTTATCACTCAAAGTAGTGATCCAATGGAATATCATAGTGATACACTATCATATGTCATTCATAAGTTTCCCACCTATGACAAAGAATTTTTTTTCCATTATACAATCTAGTCGAAAATGGAAGCACTACACTCTCAGGAAGGGGACAATCATCCATGCTGATCACAATCCTCTGTAGTTCATGAAAACAAAATGAAAATTGTAGAATGGATGCCATCAAAAGTGGACCACATAATTGTAACATTTCCATATCAATATCAAATATAATATATGGAGAACCTATCATGTCTCTAAATTCCTCAATCGACCTCTAGTTGTAGCCTTAACCACAGTGCTCCACTCCTATGGCCATGACGCATCTGAGCCACCCAAACTCTACAAGAGATATATTGACTTCACTATCAGTTACTAGATGCTAGGAACATGAGCGACTTTCACTAAAGTTTATCTTTAGGACAAATTGTTATGCCATGTGGGCCACCTATGTGTTCCTTCAAGCAAGCTTGCAAATCTGAATGGGGAAGATCACTACATTTGAATGGCATGACATTTTGGCATGCAAAAGACTGTGGTAGTACTACAAAAGAATTCTTATTGGCTGAAACTTTACTAGGATGTCAACAAGTATATCAAGTCCTGCACTGCTTGTGCCATTTCCAAACCAACCACTAAGAAGCAAGGCCTGTACACCCCTCTGCCTACTCTCGATAGGCCATGGGAATCCATCTTGATGGAATACATGTCAGGCCTTCCTTAAACCAAGAAGGGAAATGATTTTGTTTTTGTGGTGGTTTATTGGTTTTCTAAGATGGCCATACTAACAACCTGCAAGAAGAATGTCACAGTGGAGGCCACTGCCAAGGTATTATTAGAACAAGTGTGGGTACACTTCAGGATACCATAGACCATCATATCAGATCAGGAAAATAGGATCCTAAGCACATCCTGGTCCATCCTCTAGTCACTGTTGGAAACCAAGCTCACCAAATCCACCGCCTTCCACCCCCAAACCGATGGCCAGAAAGAGGTCGTCAATAGAATGATCATGCATATATTGTGCATGTACAACTCCAAAAATACACACACATGGGTTGAGAGTCTCCCCTATGTTGAACATAGCTACCACATATCCCTTTAGAGCTTGACTAGCCATAGTATCTTCGAAGTGGGGTTGGGATTTCAACCATTTGGTGCCATTGATGTCACGTTTCCCCTTGCATCCACACAAGAAGAATCATCCCATTCTCAATCCGAGGCCAAAAAAGCCACAAATTTTATTGAATGGATTCAACACATCCAACGACAGGTCCATAATATTTTACAGGAATCCAATCCTAAGTACAAATAATGCCATGATCAACACCAGGTATCGCACAAGTTTGAGGTGGGAGACAAGGTATGGTTTCATTTGCATAAATAACACCATACTAGATCCCATTAGAAGCGTCATCCACTTCTCTATGGACCTTATACCATCACCAAGGTTTTGGGTGATGATTCTTTTGAGCTAAGTATTCCCATCTTCCTTGGCCTGCACCTAATGTTCAATGTGGACCTCCTTCAACCATACTTCCCACCATTATTCTACACATCAAAGATTGCAGAGTAGTTGAAACCAACAGAGATCAACCTTGACTGGATGGAATAGGTATTCATTGATAAGATGAAAGAAAATCATATTAAGGGCACTCACCAATTGAGGATCCATATTTATTGGTTCATCAAAGTAGAGCAACTACGACACCAAGGAAAGTGGCTCACCCATGGACAAGTTCAACATAAGTTTCCCCATATGATGGGAGAGGAATGATCCAGGTGGATATTGAGGTTCACCCACCTATTCAACTGGCTCAAAGAACAATTTCCATTTTGGTAGTTGTTTTACATTTTTTTGGGTCCCAAATTGTTGGGGCCGTTTTGAGGCCCTAAATGATGTTTTTCTAGCCTTGACAATGCCTAACCTGTAGGGATAGGCAGATTTTGGGGAGAAAAAAATATGTACTCCTCAACTATACCTTTCCAACTATGTATCATGTTCCCTAAAAGAATATCATATGAAAAATTTACACCCTCGGGAAGTTGATGTATCAACTACCCCCATCGAGGCCTACAAAATTTTTGGCGTTTCATCTCCCGGGGTTAGGGTTTTGGATGTTTAGGGTTTTCTCATTTGTGTTTTATGTTAAAAAATCCTTTGGATCCTCATTCTACTCATATTATTTTGAATGAGTGTATCCATCACATTTATTCGCAGAGATAAGATGCCACCATTCGAGCAAGTTTGTTTCAGTATGCATTTTTAGAGTTTCAACAGGTTCCCTTTATTGATAGAAGTCAAGTTTTACTCTATATCTTTGTGTTTATTTTCTATACATATATATTTCATTTTGTTCTATTTATAAATCCAAATCAATGGTATTAGAGTGGTCTTGTCTTTAATTGTTTCTCTCTACATGTCCCCAACGAGGTCAGGGTACAAGGAGTTGGGACTTGAAGTAGTTGAGCCCTTGCAAGACCATCCCAACCGACGAGGATGTCCTCCCATGGAGATAGAAAAGAGAGACAATGGAGCAGGATGTCCTTTTAAAATATTTCTGGAGAAATCCCTTGCACAAAAAAGGAACGAGATGATGGATAAATTTGCACAGATCCTTCGACGACTGCCAAAATGCGACACATATTCATCAAGCGACCACTTTGGAGGCACCGCCCCCTTCAAGGTATAAGTCAGTGTTGATATCCCCTTATTTGAAGGCCAAATATATGTGGATGTTGTAAGTAAATGATTGAATTTGATAGAAGGGTATTTTTTAGTCCATAGTTTTTCCAATAGATAAAATATTACCTTTTCTCTCCTTAAGGTTTTCCCCCATGTCAAGGATTGGTGGAAGACTTACTATGATCAAAAGACCACTGAGGAATCTACAATATTTTTGGTCGCAACCACTTGGGATTCTTTCAGGGATGCTATTAAGGAACAATACTACCCTGTTGGAAGTTATGATGACTAGTATATGAGATGGACCACACTGAAATAGGAAAGGGACTAGAAAGTACCATAGTTCAATAATATCTTCCATACCTTGTGCACCAAGATGATTATCAAAGACTCTGAATGACATCTAGTTCTCAAGTACCACAATTGTCTACATATTTACATCCAAAGAGAAATGGATTTTCTGTACATCTCACCACTGGGTGCGGATTATCTATAGGCTATCAAAATCAAGTAGAAATTTAAACAAAAAAAGCAGGATTTTGGATCTGCAATTTACTCACAGCAGAAGCAGGGCAAAGGAGGCTCCAAACCATAAAAAAAATGAGAAAGAAATGATGGACCCCCTTAGGACAACCATTTCAATCCGTAAACAAAGAAGGGTAATCATAAAATGAAGAAAGACACTGTGAAGTGGTGTGAATTCCATAAAAGACCCTATCATAACACTGATGAATGTCTCTTTAAGTAGTCGTTGGTGGCTAAGTTGAAAGTCTCAGAGTTAGAGGAAGGTTCCGACTCAGAATCTGATCTAGAAAAGGGGAAGTGGATCATTGATGCAGAAGCCAGTGCCACTTTCACTACCACCAAGGTATATCCAAGTGAACTAGAAGAACTAGAGGAAGTTGAACACCTTTTTCACTTCCATATGTGGGTGAAGGGTGATCTACATTTTATTTTCGATAACATAAGTCAAAAGAACTTGATCTCAACAAACGTCATCAAGCGATTCAACCTGCCAATGAAACAACACCCACAACTGATCTATATTTTTGAGTGGAATGAAATGAAACACAAATCTATAACATTAACATAGATATATAGAGAACAATAAAAATTATACAACAAAACTTAACTTCTATTCAATAAATAAATATGTTGAAACTATAAAATGCACAATGAAACATTATTGCTCGAATGATGGTAGTTATTCTTTGAGAAGATATGTGGCAGCTACGCACATTCGTCTGAGCACATTGCAATGAGGCCTCCAAGCCTTTTTAGCATCAATAAGTAATCTGAAAACCCTATATATCCAAAAAACTAACCCTAGGAGATGAAGTACCAAAAGTCATGTGGGGATCGATGGGGTAAGTTGGTACATCAACTTCCTCAGGTCATAAATTTTGCATACAATCTCCATTTTAGGGGCATGATAACCCATTGGAAAGGTCTATCTGAGGAATACAAATTATTCTATCCCAATCTAACCTGGTCTATAGTGTGACTATGGCAGGACCAAAAAACATTATTTAGGGCCTCAAAATGGCCCTAGAAGTTTAGGACCCAAAAAATTAGAAAAAATACCAAGGTGGAACCCCTGTTTTGAGCTAGTGGAATAGTTGGGTGGCCACCGATTTATTCCTAGATCAATCCTCCCCCCTTAGGAATAAATGGTATCCATTGTGTGAAGTCCCCAAGGAAGATTTTGCTGAATCTGAACCTTGGTGAGTTTCTTCACTTGTTGAAGAAGTTGTCGTGCTTAGCTTGTTGAAGGATGTTATGAACATGTTGTTGGAGGGGTTGGATTTGTTTAACCAAGATGGTTGCATGATATTTTGGAGTGTGGGAGGAATCTGTCGGTGAATATGCAACATGAATAAAATGAAGGGATTTATCATAACTTGGTTTGACTGGGCAGTGTGGAGGCTCCCCCATAGGTGCAGTAGGAATATCTTGTTCCTCTTCTATAATCTTGTTGATATTCTTCTGCTGGATAGAAGGGTCTTGGGTTGAGGCTGTAGTGGTTATAGTTTTCTTCTCTTCTAACCAAGTTGTGAAGAGGATAAAATTTGTGGTATGAGAGATTACTTTGCAGAACTGTTTTTTTGATATAGTAGGCAGAACTACCTATGGTATCATGTATATATGACAACCCATAGTAACAATGATGCTACATGGTCAAGACTCATAAAAAACATGATGCATCCACATATATGGCTATCCTAACAGAACATCACGGACTTCTAGTGGGGAAAACTCACACAATACCTCATTCTTGAAGGGATTGATGCCATATGACAAAGTACATTGCTGGCTGGCACAAAGATCGCACCCCCGACGAAACCATCTGATGTGTTGAGTGATCAACACACCCTAAAAGATTTTATGAAATTATGTCACTTTTGGGTACCACTTGTTTTCTTTGTTTTTTTGTCTGAAGTGATTCCACTATGGAGGGATTGATAATTTTGTTTTCATGTCTTTTCATCTATCAAAGTGAATTTATTTGAACCTATCAATGAGAAAACCTTGTGTCTGAAAGAAGTTGGCATTCTAACTAAGAATTTGCAGCTAAAATTATGAATAGTGCACCTATGTTCGACATCAGAAAAATCCAAGAAGGTAAAATGAACACACACTAATAATAATCGTCAATCGTCGATGCACCATCGGCATCGGTAAAAGGCGGAGAAAGTTTGCATTAGTTATTCGCCACACAGATTCAGGAGATAGTCGATTCCCTTCGACGTCGGTGAAATACATGAGGACTAAATGTTGACATCATCCATGATAAACCCTTGATAGCCGATGATAAATGCGTTGGCTTGGGGTCGACGAAATATCGAAGAGTTAAATCACTGGAAATTTCTTCATTGACACATCACCAATCGTCAATCTCCGATGCACTTTTGGCATTCAATTTTTTTTTAGGGAGTTAATCTAAGGGAACTTGGTTAAGCTTATCGTCGATAAGAAATCCTTGATACCTTTTGGTATCGGTTGGGTAGGATATGTTGTTCGAATGATTAGCTAAGGAAAATTCCCTGATTCCAAATAACATGATTAAACGAAGACGTTGATTTCAAGTGCCACGTTCCTTTGTCGCATAGGGATTTCGTATGGTCTAATTTCATCCTGAGTCTTCTTAAGGTTCCATGTGTCCTAGTCACACTTCTGATTCATCTTTTCCATGTCATCTATGTA
Organism: Picea sitchensis; assembly: GCA_010110895.2. NCBI lineage: Eukaryota > Viridiplantae > Streptophyta > Pinopsida > Pinales > Pinaceae > Picea > Picea sitchensis. Next base: position 32,485 of record SNQJ01S0043351.1, read on the forward strand.
CGACAGGATGGATTGACGTCAGAGCATTTTCCCAGAGATATCAACAAACAATGTTTAAAGAGAAACCTCGATTGTCGATCCACCAGTTAGATTAGCGAAACGATGGGATGTTTTCAACACGAGATATGATTAGATTTTGTCATTTAATAGGCCAGTTAATATTTCTCCCCAAATACATTGTTACCCCGTGCATAGATTGAACAACGATAATTTGAAATCATTGATAGGCCATGTTATAGCCCACGCCCGCGACGTCAACCTACGATTAAATTTAATTTGAAACATAATGAATATCTGGCGGTAGATTTTGTAGAACCACACTCATATCCCAAATTGAATAGATGATATGAAAAGGTAAGTTCATCTCTATTTAAATCACAAAAACAACTTCGAGCACTTCCATTCTACACACAAGTTTCCATTTCCAGAGCATCTAAAGAAGTGAAGTGAGGGTCTCAAGACTCTATTGATTCTCAGACCATAAAAAATAGGTTAATCTAGCAACATAGGTATGTGTTAAATTTTATCAGTTCGACGGTCATAATTTGTTTTATATCGACATTCGATCTTTTTACACAGTGTCTTACTATGTTCTAGCTGCAGGAAAAAACTCATCCAAGAAATCCAATGACCAGATGATCTCTGAGGGTACTTAAGTTAAAGGAGGAAGAAATTAGTGAGGGTTCTTCTCCCGACACTGCGAGGTAGCTGGAATACACTCCCAGGGTGGATTTGGTCATTAAAACCTCGACGAAGAAGGCACTCATTCAAAATCCTGTGTTTGGTGATGTAGAAGAAACCACTGGGTAAAAAATAATGCTCCCATAGTGGGGAGATCTATTCAATAGAATCAACCGGGAATATTACTCAGAGTGTATCCAACACAATGACCTGGATGTAAGGGCACTTGACGACCAAGTGTTCTTGAATATATGACAATCATGTTTGCACATAGTAGCCTGTTGGACTCCAGTTTTCCCATGCATTCATATTTTGATCTAGCTAATTGATCATATAGATTCTCAGAAGTTCCTCATTAATGATGAGAACGGTGGATGCGTCATACTTTTTCTCCCAATAGAGGTTCAAAAGTACTACAAAATCAGGGACCCGAAAAAGCAGTTGAACACATACTTCATGGTCAGGTTTTATGAGTTACATGACACCAGCAGATTAATGACTTCCTGGTGGAAGGAGGACGATAAATTCATGAATTGGAGCAATGAATGGTATGAGACAGTGAACCTGATGGAGCCATATGTCTACTTGATAACTCTAATATGCCAAATATATAGGGAAAAGGACTGCTCCAAGTTCTGAGAAGCATGGATTTCCTTAGCATACACCTTGGTGATCTCGAGGAGTATATTCAACTGGGGAGTGATTATCTCCAAGCAATTGAGCATCAGTGTGCAATAGGATCAGAGACCGAAAGAAGGAGAAACACCTTATTTTCACATGGCCTAGTATCTTCTAGACGTGATCTGTGCGAGGAATGTATTCGTAGGAATGAATTTCAGTTGGCACATTGCAGAACTTCCTGTTCATGTCTACTTCAACATCTTATGGGATAACAGCTACAAAAGATCTTATACCCTTATTTGCAATGAATTCATCGCCCGAGTTCATTTCATTATTTTTAAAAGGGAATGCCCAAGGCTGTCTATAACAACCAAGAAAACAGTATTGAAGGTAGGCCATTGGTATCTAGATGAACAAAAAACCTATATCAAGGTGTTTGACACCACTATACCACCACATTTTATCCCTTCTCATGTCCCAAACTGACTCATTGTAGGAGAAATTTGTTATCAGACTATCCTGCAGGGCTATAACGCCACTCTAGTCAAGGACAAGAAATGAGCATTTATACCTTATAGATTCCATGTGGGGTTTTATATAGTGAAATAAATTTCTCAAGCCAAAAAATAAGGTTTGAATCAGCTTGAATTTAGGTTACCGACAATCTGGTTTCGCAAGAACGACCCTAAAGGCCTGGTTCCCCAACACGCTTCACAAGTATCATCCTGTTGGTCATATGTGCATGACAAGTTTTAGGATGAGAGTTTTATAGAAGGCGCTCAATACTGGGAGGAAGTATTACAGAGGAAATCGAACCCGAACATGAACAGGTTCAAATTTATGAGCATGGATGACCAGGTTGAGACAATAGAGCAGTCGTCTCAAGAGGCTCTCAGGGTTAGAGAAGAAATCAGAGCAACAGAGACCATAGAGGCACAAAGGAGAGGATTTTTGTTACTAAAAGGAACCTAAAGAGTCATTCACCAGTTAGAGAATGATACTCAACTCATAGAAATGATTAGGATCCCATCGAACGACCCAATCACAATCAGAGAAGAGCCAAGTGGCTTAGAGTCAATACAACTGGAGGAAATCACCGGTTTGGAAAACCATTGTGTTATATCACCATATATTAGATCACCGATGACCATTCTAGCCCAGCCTAAGGTTTCAAGAACTTAAGTTGAAACAGGTGTACCAAAACCCTTGTTTGATCTAATAACTATCTATGACAATGAAGAGAGTTTAGAGGTCTCCCTGGTAACTCCGATACCGATTATAGAGGAGAAGGAACCTGAGAAAACATTTTCTGCAAGTTCCGATGCTTCAGTTTGAAACCTTTCACAGAGAGACCATGAGGTAGAAAGTGTCTTAGAAACTGAGTTGCTCGACATGCTAGAGACCCCAAAAGACAGCTCGAGGGATGAGCTAGGATCAGGTGGTCGAAAAGAGGAATGTAAACAACAAGAGATCGACACATCAACAATTGATTACAAAGTAATCACTGAACCTATCACTAGTTCTTCAATTTTGGATGATACCTCACCAGTCAATGAAAAACAAATGAAGGTCGAGCCATCAAAGCATATGAAATAATTCCAGGAACCAATCCCAGAAAAAATACATAAGTAGGGAGCCTGGGAAACACTCTAACTTGGGGAGAACAAAAAATCCATGAGCCTATTCATGAGGTCACTAATATACAATCGATCTCTTATGATAGGAAGAGGAAGGCTATCATGAGGAGGACCACCAAGAAGAGAAGACTCACGCTGGATAGCTCGATTATCATCACCATGGAGGAGAAGATGCTTGGTACAAAACATGCAAAGACATATGAGCTCATCAGTGCAGGGATGGCTATCATGGATTCCATGTTGGATCAAGCAAGGAGATATGAAAAGGAACTAGTCATTTCACTAAAGGAGTTGGAGCATCTGTGCCATTTGGAAAAATACTATCAAGACTCAATGCATGCCACAATGTTTCCAAGGAGTGAGTTACATGATGCTTATGAAAAGTTCATGGATGAACAATATCTTTTCACTATAGGTATAGCCGATTTCTAAGAAGATACCCTTATGAAACTGGAAACCTGAAAGGACATGGAAAGATGGAATGAAAAAGCATACCAAGAGGTATAAATAATTGATTACATCAGCACAATGAAAAAGGGTCGAGACGCAGAAGAGCATGGTATTCGAGTGATAAGGGATAGAAGCATCTCTTGGATAAGGAAATCAACTGAATACTAAGTAAGGATGGCACAACAACCTCAATGGGAGATACAAAAGTAGTGGGCTGAGTGCGAAAAAGGATGGGAAAAGATTAATTGGGAGATGAAAGGCATCGACCTCCCAGAATTTGGCTCACCTGAATACTTTGTCGACCTTCATGATATATTCAAGCGACATGAAGAATAAGAATCAGCATGGGAATTAGAGATCACACAGGTGGAAAGCATGGAGATAGGTCAAATACAACAATTTATGGAGCAACTGATCAAGGTTTGTGCAGTTATGCAGCGATTGAGTGCCAAAATAGTCAAATACAGAGAACGAGAAGTAGAAGTGAAAGAAATTCTTTCAGCCCCGATGGACCACGGTAGGTTCCTAAATGCCAACACATGTGAGGATATATTTTTCAAGTGGTCAGAATATGAGAAGACTCATCCACTCTCGTAGAACCATGAGATGATTCTTAGAGAACAAAGAGATCAAGTGCCACATGGTGATATTTTGTTTTACTTAAATTAAAATTCTAGCAATTTTTTTAAGTTAGTGATTCATTATAAATAAAGGGATTGACCTTTAAGCAAAGGTCGATGGTTTTGGGAAAATACCCTCTTTTTGGAATTGTAAAGAACTATTTATGAACAATTGTCTGCCCTTGACCAAGTTTTGAGGATCATTGTTCATGTTTGACCTATTTTTGGGACTTCGACAGGTTGTCGAAGGTGGAGTGCAAGATGAAGCGGAGATCACGAGATCTCGCCCCCCTTTTAGGGATTTTTGGGATTTGGGACTATGTAACGGGTATGGGGATATCGTCCCATGGGTTTACCCATGTTTAGGCCCGATTTTGTAATGTATAAATAGATTTTAGGCGATGTAGTGAGCATATAGAGATACATATATGAATGGCTAAGTGAGAATGACAAGTCAGTTGTAAGTGGTGCTAAGTGCAAGTAACAGTTGTAAGTGATTTGTGTATGTTTGCAAGGTTGAGTGTAAGTGGTTGTGAGGAATGTATGTAGGATTTTTGCTGTAACCTAGCTTGGGAAGGAGGATCTAGTGAAGAGTGTGAAGATCTCATGTCCTCTGCGAAGTTGATCTGAAGGCTTTGTGCATGTAAGAAGATTGAAGAAAGATAATAAAGAAGACAAAGATTTGGTGGACGTAGCCCTAGGGTGGGGGTGAACCACGTACAACCTGTGTTGTGAATGATTTGTGAGATGTGTTGATGTGTTTATGTATTTACTTGCTTAGTGCTTTGATATAGATGAATGATAGATAGATATGTTGTTTCTTTGTTCTTAATAGTGAGAGTAAATGTTGGATCTGACCTATGTGAATGTGCTTAGTGCTTGAATCTACTAGATATGATCTGCTTCGTCATGCTAAGTGTTGTTAGATTCTAGATCTGGTTGAATATCGTGATGCTTTGTAATTAGGGTATTTACCGACGAAGTAGATACCAGTTAAATATTGATGAACTATATTTCTAAGTGCTTTGTCAAGGTGTTACAATCATAGATTTGTGTCCTAGATAAGGTTGCATACACTGGAGTCCTGCAACCACCCTTTCCTCTACCTCAGGTGAGACTTCATCTTCTTCGCAAGTGTTTTTGAAAGGGCCGATAGTTAGGGTTTTGTTGGTGCGTTGTTGTAGAGTTGAACCCTGGGTCTTCCCCTGTGCCAACAAATGGTTATGTTGTCGGGACCTGAAACTATGATTGTTGGGAACTAAGGAAAAAACATCTTTGTGCAAAGATCTAACCTGAAACTGTGAAATCTCCATACGTAGATATTTTTCCCTAATATGCACCATCCTACTTAATCTGTGAAAGATCTGTGCTAAGAAAAAAAGTTTGGTCTGAAGAAAAGAGGTAAGATCTGTAATCTTTGTGCTTTGTTAAAGGTAAGATTAGTGGAAATTTTTGTTTCAAAAGTATAGATCTGGGTATGTTTGATAAATTTTGTCCTAGATTGAAAAGTAGGGTGCAAATAGATGAAATAATATTTGATATGAATAGATCTTATAGAAATAATGAAAGATATGTTATACTGATGCATAGAAAGAATGTTTGGACTAAAAAATGGATGCAGGATCCTAGAAAGAATTTTTTGCAGGTTAACTACTATGATCCTAGTGTGCAGTACAGGAAAGGTTGGGGATCATTTAAAAGAAAGAGAGGATTAACTCTTTTTTATAGTTGTAGATGTCTGGGACATCTTGCTAAGGAATGCCCTGGTAGAAGACCTAGTTGTCTTTGTTGTAAAGTTTTGGATCATGAAGTTTTAGATTGCCCTAGAATGATTGCTAAGCTTGAAAGAATGAATATGGAACAAGTAGACCCTGAGAAAGGTCAAGCAACTGAGACCAATGCAGAAACCCTGAAAGAATCAGAGACTGTACTATTACAGATGAAAGAACCCCTGAATGACCACCGAGATACTAATCTATTAGAGATATTAAAAGATAAAAAAAAATAGAAGTAAGAATAGGAGACTTCGACATTGACTGTGTTCTAGATGAAGAAACACAGGTGAATGTCATGATAGAAAGAACTTGGGAAGCTATAGGAAATCCTTCTATGATTCCTTCATTGGGAGGAATAGGATTGTTTAGAGGAAAAATGATAAACCTATGTGGAAGACTTACCCAGATATCTATGAGTGCTCATTGAACTTCAACAGAGGAAGATTTTGAGGTTGTTAAATTTATTGATAACAACGCTCCATTTACTATGTTACTAGGAAAACCCTGGATCGAGAAGGATTAGACTAGAAAGAAAGAAGAAGAAGTCTTAGAGCAGAAAAAGGAAGAATTAAAAGATTTCATGACTAGGAGGATCACACACTTGATTGAGGAACAAGAGAACAAATCGAAGCTATTTAACTTGGATGCAAAAGTTTAAAGAACCCAAGAAGACTCAAAAAATACCGAAGAACCTATCCCAGATAAAGAAGAAGTATTATCCCTGTACCTTATGAAGGCTTCTCGCCCGTTGGAGATATCCGTTACCTAGTTTTCTACTTATTTCGTCGACTGTTGCAATGAGAACACTTTTGTGAATTGTATTAGAGAGAACTCATTGCTACTATGTTGTTATTATTAATATCGACACCAATTCTATTGTTTTGCACATTCATTCATCCATATGATCCAATCGTGTATGTCACACGAGCTTAGCGTCGCAGAGAAAATTGTCAAAGAAGTTCTCATCGATCTCATGTCCGAGAAAGTATTGTCTACAAGTATTCAAGCATCATTGACGAGAGGGGTGCATGACTCTCCATCGACCACTTGCAGATCTGGGCCATCATGAGTCATCACAGAAAAGAGAACCAAACACAGAGATGACCTAGCAAATGAGATGTTGATCCTGACCATATTGCCCGACTACATCCTGCCTCTAGCTAGCGTGGTGAGTCGTGATAGTGTACCAAGATATTTTGGGTACACCATAGTTACTGCGTACCTCCCAAATGGGATACATGCAGTTCGAGTGCAATTGGACAAGATCACAGCGTTGAAGTTTAGCGACTTCAACTTAGGGGACCGCAAGAATCATAGTATGCTCACCCCGTATAAATATTTGACCAATACAAAAGGGGAGAACTCGAAAAGAATCCCCCATCCGTGGATGATAAACGTCACACAATCCACCCTGTTGAATGTAATGAAAATCCCACACTTTGGAAGGCACCGGGAAGTTAACGCCTGTGTCAAGATCCTACTTTCATGTTACCATGGAGGTTACTTATGGCTAGACCGTCGTATCACAGTCAATCTGACGTTGATCCATAGGATCACCGTATTGAGTATGCAAGGACCTGACCCACAGGATTTCTATCCAGGGAAAGCCAGAGATTGCACATTAGCACAGAAGATCAAGGATACCTATGACGATGTTGAGAAGGAGAGGCGAGCCTATAAGTTAGCCTCCATCCAAAATGGCACAGTGTGCCTAGCATGTCAGTTAATTGTAGGGAAGATAGTAAGAAAGAATAGACCCACGCAGGTCACAGGCTTTGTCGTTGACCTCGAGGGGAAATGCATGGAAGGCGTACAAATGAACTGGGTGAAGTACCTAGTTAATCAACTAGAATTAGACTTCCACAAAGCACAATATCAGGGCTACGAGTTCCACTTTAGCTGTCTCTTGATCCTCATTGCATTTGTTTCTTGGGAGATGACGGAAGGTGCGACCTTCCCAGACATGGAACTGTTCAAGCCACTCGCTGTGAAGTTCACCATGCTCTGGTACTCAAGTGACATGGGAAAACAATGGTAGTCGAACGCTGTCTTTCACACATGGTATTTGAATGTTTGTCTTGTGCGAGAAGATGAACATAAGGAGGAGCTTCAATCATACTACAAGCTCACTGAAGAGGACCTTGAGGAGATAACTAAGGAATGGTCAGTCGACTTCCTTATCCCTACTAACCATGCAGAGATGTCTGATCCTAAAGTTGATAGCTCGGAGGCTGCTCACATAGAACATGATACACTTGGAACCAACAAAAGGAAGAAAAATGAAGAAGTCCAAGACTTAAGCAGTGCCTTAGAAAATATTGCTTCATTATCACCTAGCAGAGGGGGTGATGATGATGTAGAAGAGATCAATGGAAAAGAATATGAGAAGAGGCAAGGTGAAGTAACATAGCCCAGAGATGAGGCCAATACTTTGAAGAAGAGGAAGGTTTCTCCTCTGAAACCCTCTGCTCGGAAGAAATACAGAGCCACCGTGACTAAGATGAAGACTGTGCTCACTATCGATGACTTTGAATTCATCATCATAGCTATAAACAACGCCTCGCAGGAAATATTGCAGAAAGAAGAAGCCAAGCAGGAGGAGATGTATGAAATAATTGAGGTCGAACTCTGAGGAGTATAGTAGGCCCTTCAGTCCAGTCGCCTAGTGTCCACTGCACCCCTACCATAAGAAGAACCAGAGATGGGAGATGAGCCAACCCAACTCTGACGACTAGCTAATGTGACCGAACCTCACCTTCGTCACACACAAGAAGAAACAGAATAAGCCACCCAAGCCTTGAAGAAAGTGCAAGAATTAATAGTAGAACAATGAAAAGTTGCAGAGCAGGAGAAGGTTTCCCTCTAGACAAATTTTGAAGAGGAGAAAGAAAAGATTCAGCAGGAAAAAGAATAGTTTCTCACATAGCAACTTGAAGTGAAAGAAGAAGTCAATTGAGCACTTCTCTCTATGATAGGCTTAGAGCCAAAGGAAGAAGACCGAGTTGTCCATCAAGTAGACCAGCTCATAGAAGCTATCCAACAACTACAAGAAATAATAGCATACTTAGAGATTCGCATGGTTCCCGACACTCCGTAGGATGTGAGAGATCAAAGAGAAGTAATTGCTCGAGGCACAATTGAAAGAATCAAGGGCCTTGCCTTGGAATGTAAAAATTTGAGTGATCGTAGTGCCTAGATGTATGAGCGACTCACTGAGAATCTAGAAATGAAGACACTAGAGTCACAGCTCCAAGAGGCGAAGTATCAAGCATAAACAATACAGGTGTAGTTGAAGCTTCTGTCAGCTGTTGAAAGAATGAAGTGATACCAAGAGCTGTGCACTGCTCAATAATAGGTCCACGCCATTCAGAGAAAAGTCATGGAAGTGACTCAGAGGCTCCAACCTATACAAGATGAGGCTTTCCAACTATTCATAGAGATCAAAGGCTGAGGAGAAGAACTAGAACAAGTCGTCACTACAGCATAACAACGCCTAGAGGGACCTATCAATGAAGATGTTATTCAAGCATTCGATGAACAAGAGGTCGTGGCACAGTAACAAGTTGAAGCAACTCGAGCTAAGATCGAGGATTTTGAGGAAAAATTATCCAGTTCAGAGTGACTCTGGATGAGTCACAGGTGAGTGTTGGGGGCCTATTTTCGCTTGACCAAGTTTGAGGATCCTTGGTCATGTTTGACCTATTTTTGGGACTTCGACAGGACGTCGAAGCCGAAGTGCAAGATGAAGCGTAGATAGTGGGATCTCGGCCCCCTTTGAAGGATTTTTTGGATTTGGGATTATGTAAAGGGTATGGGGATATTGACCCATGGGTTTACCCATGTTTAGGCCCGATTTTGTAATGTATAAATAGATGCTAGGCGATGTAGTGAGCATATAGAGATACATATATGAATGTCTAAGTGCAAATGACAAGTCAGTTGTAAGTGGTGTTGAGTGCAAGTAACAGTTGTAAGTGATTTGTGTATGTTTGCAAGGCTGAGTGCAAGTGGCTGTAAGGACTGTATGTAGGCTTTGTGATGTAACCTAGCTTGGGAAGGAGGATCTAGCGAAGAGTCCACAGATCTCCTGTCCTCTACGAAGTTGATCTGAAGGCTCTGTGCATGTAAGAAGATTTAAGGAAGCTAATAAAGAAGACGAAGAGTTGGTGTTCGTAGCCCCAAGGTGGGACTGAACCATGTACATCCTGTGTTGTGAATTCTTTGTTCGATGTGTTTATGTATTTACTTGCTTAGTGTTTTGATATAGATGAATGATAGGTAGATATGTTGTTTCTTTGTGCTTAATAGTGAGAGTAAATGTTGGATCTCACCTGTGTAAATGTGCTTAGTGCTTGAATCTACCAGATGCTAGATCTATTGTGCTAAGTGTTGCTATATGCTAGATCTATTTGAATACTGTGATGCTATGTAATTAGGGTATTTACCTGCAAAGTAGATATCGGGTAAACATTGATGAACTATATTTCTAAGTGCTTTGTCAAGGTGTTTCAATCATAGATTTGTGTCGCAACTAAGGTTCCAGACACTGGAGTCCTGCAACCACCCCTGCCTCTACATCGGGTGAGACTTCATCTTCTTCACGGGTATTGCCGAAAGGGACGACAGTTAGGGTTTTTTTGGTGAGTTGTTGTAGCGTTGAACCCTGGGTTTTCCCCTGTGCCAACAACAACATTAATTGAGAAGTCTTGTTTTGGACAAGAGACAAAATTTTATTTTTCATCAAAGGCATTATGTGATTGGATTGAGGATAAATTACTTCCAACTTTATTTGAGTAATTGATGCTGTAACGAGTAATATTTTCTGAATCTATTGATAAGTTATTTGTTTCAATATTTTTTTTTGCAGTTCTTTTGTTCTTAATGATGGAAAGCAAATCAATGTGTTAATGTGTGATTAATGTTATAGATAAGGAAACTATTTTTCTTTCCATCATCTTATTACATGTGTATTTTTCTTACGATAACTGTATCTCAGTCACTGATGAAATACCAACAATTTAATGTATTAGTACTAGGCTTATAGTAGGTGTGAATATCTTTGTCTGCATGCTTGAGAATGAGGGTTATCCCAAGCTCATCCTTCTTCAATAGTTAAGAATCCCTTCTGCCTCTTGGTTTATACCAGTACACATCAATTCTTCAGATTCATCTAATAAAAGAAAAGACAAAAAGAGAACGTTTAAACTAAAGGAGGAAATTTCATAGGAAGATATCATGTCAATCACCACATAAAGCCCATCGATAAATTAGCTAGATCTAAAGATCTCAAGAACCATTCCACCATCAAACGCTGGAGAGTCTAATCGGGCCTTTAAGGTGGGTTTGGTTCCTTATGTTGAGTTAAAGGGATCTTGGACCCCTCAACAAAATTGGAACTAGAAGGAGGGCCTGAATGAATGAATGGCTAAAAATATTTTTGACATAATATCTCGCATAGCCTACATATTCAAAACAACCTACATGCATGGTTAGTCATTCTCAAGACAACCCACATTCAAAGAGTACTCTCGAAATGAGTAACTCACTTGAGCATGAGGAAGAAAACCTATTCCCTGAAATACCTTACATTCTTCCCCATGATGATTTGAACCAATTCATAACAATCACAAGAGCTTACACTTGAAAAATTGGATCATTTCCCTTATCCCCGTTACTTCCTCATAGAAAAAAAGTGAGCAGACGAGTGGTCGATACCCCCGACCAGGTTTTCGTTCACACAGTAGAAGACCTGATATATTTTTCCCTCACTGAGATCGAACAACCCCTTAATCTAATCCTCAAAACACCAGCTGGTAACTACTCCAAGCCAGACGATTTTGAATTTGACGAGGAAGGGTTTAACTCAGATCACTCATCTTTAGGATCAAATGACATGGAGGATAATAATGATAATAACGAAGAAAGGGGAAATACACTTCCAAATAATCAACCTTGGTTGGAAAGAGATGCTCTCACAATCCCAGGACAGATACATAACCTCCCTCGACATCCATAAAAACTACTTCCCATGTTTGACCCTGAAACCTTTGGATTGCGTGAAGACCATATTAAAAAGTTCATACTAGCGATAATACTGATGAACATACAACATGAGGATGTAGTATGTAGAATTTTTCTCTATACCTTTGATAATTCAGCCTCGACTTGGTATTTTAACTTGCCCGTAGGGTCTATAACTAGTTGGACGAAGTTTCAAAAATATTTCTTAGACAAATTTTCAGAAGAAACCACCACATGAGCTTTGATGGTTGAACTCTTCGTCGCCACCATGAGTACAAAAGAGAAGGTTAAAGACTTCAATCAACGGTTTACCACTATCATGAACAAATTTCAACCCGAATCTAAACCTACTCAGGAGTTGCAAATTGAGGTATATGTTGATTCTCTCCATTCTTCTATTTCCATGTTTGTGAAAAGGGATGCAAACATACCCTAGCGAAAAATTTATAGGAGGAAAAAAATGATTGAGTTTCAAATGAAGGGATGCAAATATGGCCAGGTCTCACTGGTTAATAAGGAAGTTCATCCTCCACCTAGGAGAGGATTGTTGTTGACTAGACCTCTGGGAAAAAAACCAGAACAAGGTCCCAAAAAAGGAAGTGAGGACATAGAAGACCTACAACGGATGATAAAGAAACTGTCAAATGAAATTGTAGACATAAAAATAAGTGTCGGGGAAGGAAACCAAGGTCAAATTCCCTATAAACATTTTTTCAAGAAAAACCCACCTTTCAAAGTGATTGAACCTTCCCCAGCCAACTTAAACATCAATCTGAGTAATGTATCCTCTGTCTCTTTCTGTATGCATCATCAAGAGAAACATGATGAAAGAGACTGCCCCCAATGGGTGCATGCTATTAATTTAATGGCCAATCGGTTCATAGACAAATTTTCCCTTACCAAACAATCAAGTGGCTCAATGGTAAACATCGTTGATGAGAAGGAAGTTGAGCTGCCAGAAGAAATAACCATGTTTTTACGAGATGTTGACTTGTCGATGCCTTCTGATGATGTGTTTGAGGTTCAAGAACCACCCGCTAAGGTTTTGGCTCTGAAAACATGAAGTAATGGTCAACCGGTCTCAAATGACCTTACCATTGTCCAATCTTCAAGGGGGAAAAAAAAAACCTACCACTTGAAAGAATATTGTGTCTACCAAAGAAATCCTATAAACATCCATACACGGGAGTCACCCAAGATAGACTACAACATAGTAGAAGACTTAAAAAAGTTTAAGGATAATGTGTCGGTCATGGACATGTGTATAATTCCCAATCAAATGGACTTTCTGTTACAAGCCTTAAATTCAATAGAATCCCCTATAACAAGCATTGACCTAGGGGAGGTCCCAACTCCCACAGATCCAAATAATAAACCAAATGTGAACTCTTTATCTATAGATAAAAAAGGAAATCCTTTTGTCCCACCGTTACTTTTAACATTTTAAGTCTTCAACATAAACCTCCATAACTGTTTATTCGACTCAGGGGCATCCTCCAATGTCATGCCATTATCTATCTACAAGAAATTAAATGGAGTCCCACTCAAAAGTGATAAACATGTTATACAACTGGACACAACTCATGTAAAAGTTATTTGGGAACTTAAGGATGTCATGATCAGAATGGCCACACACCCAAAATTTGTTCAAGTAATTGACATCATTGTAGTAGATATACAAGAATGTTATGGACTGCTACTTAGTCGAGATTGGTTTGAGAAATTGAATGGATAATTTAGCACAGACTAGGCTCACCTCTGGTTTCCATTAAAGGGACATGCTAACATGATTAGTATCAATAGGGAAAGTTATCTCAAACATACTATTACCGATTTGGAATCCTTCAATGAACCCTCGTCGACAGATTTCCCTGTGCTAGGAAACTACTCTTGTCTCATCTGACCTACCTCTCACTCAGAACTTTGAAATGCATTTTCAAGTGAATCTACTACTAGCGGCAGAAGAAATCCTCTTCTTCCAAGAACCTCTGTTGGAAACCGCAGATAAGGTATGTGGAGAGGAGGAAGTAACTAGGCATGAAGAAGATGATAATTTTTTCTCAGAAGTTTGGACCATGTACTTTGATGGCTCTAAATTACAAGAAGGGTCGGGAGCACGATGTATCCTCATTGACCCAAAGGGGAAACAAAATTTCCTATCCTGAAGACTAGAATTTGAATGCACTAATAACCCCGTTGAGTATGAAACTTTGGTGCAGGGACTAAAGAAATCCTTAGACTTAAATGTTAAAGAGCTAAAAGTTTTTGGGGACTCTAAAATTATCCTCAGGAAAGTAAATAATACTATACATTGCAACTCACCCCACCTGAGGAATTATCAGCAGGAAGTGCATAGGCTAATATAACATTTTGAAGACTTTAATATTATTGTTGTTCCTAGGATTAAAAATACTCTTGTTGATTCCCTAGATATTGCAACCTCGAGGCTATCTCCTTTAGAATACTATGAAGCCTCCAGGTTCATTGTGGAACTACTCTACAAACCATCGGTACCCAGCAATATTTCCAATTGGAAGGTATTTGAAGGAGATGAACATATTATAGACTTTCTAACCAATCAAGAAAATTTTAAATACCTGGCTATTGATGATGAAGTATTCCAAGAAAAACTAGCAGAAACAGATTTCCACGAACAAAGAGGCAAAACATGTAACTCTAGTAACAAACCAAGGTTTCACATAATACCGAAAGGGGTATCCAATTTGGATAACCTTTTCGACCTGAGGGAAATATTTAAATGGTCAACAAACACAAAGACAGGGAGTTCATGTCCCATATACGAGACTATAAATCTAGGAACCCCGAAAAACCCTAAGAATATAAATCTAGGAAAAACAATGTCTAAAGAAGAAAGGAAATCTTATCTCAAACGCTTTAGAGAATATCAAGATGTTTTTGCATGGTCCTACCGAGAATTGAAAACTTATGACAATCATATTATTCAACACACAATCCCGTTAAAATCCAAAGTAAAACCCTTTCAACAAAAGATGAGGAAATACCATCCATCTTTGGAACCCCTCATGTATCGAGAGCTAAAGAAATTATTAGATGCTAAAATTACTTTCAAGTAAGACACTCTGCCTGGGTAGAAAATTTAGTTCATGTCAAGAAAAAGTCTAGGGAAATTCTCTTGTGTGTAGATTTCAGAAATCTTAATAGAGCATCAGAAAAGGATAAGTACCCAGTCCCACCAATGGAACAACTCTTGTAGACTGTGTCTGGTTTTAATATTTTCTCCCTTCTAGATGGTTTTTTAGGTTACAACCAAGTTCTAGTTTCAGAAGAAGACTTTTTGAAAACTACCTTCCAAACCAAGTGGGGAACTTTTGTTATAAACGCATGCCCTTTGGGTTGATTAATGCAGGCAAAACCTTCCAAAGGGCCATGGACATAGATTTTCAGGGATTTCTTAACAGATGTGTATTAATATACTTGGACAACATGACACTGTATTCAAAAAATAGAAAGGACCACATCCAATGTCTAACCTAGATTTTCAAGAGGTGTAGGAAATATGGAATATCTTTAAACCCTCAGAAAACCATATTTTGTGTCAAGGAGGGGAAATTACTAGGTTATATTATATCTCAAGCAGGAATTCACATAGATCCAGAACGAATAAAGGCAATAGCTCAACTTCCCTTACCCCACAACAAAAAGGCTACGCAATCCTTCTTTGGGAAGATTAATTTTGTGAGGAAGTTCACGCCTTATTTCGCTGAAACTGTCAAACCCTTACAAAAAATGATCCGCAAGGATGTTGATTTTAAGTGGGATGACGAGAAAAAAGATGGTTTCAACAATATCAAGACTGCAATATCTCAAGCTCCAATGCTACGAAGTCCCGACTTTAGTAAAGATGTTTTCCTCTATAATTTTTCCTTCGACCAATCCTTAGCCACAGTTTTGACCCAGGAGGATGATGATAATAATGAGGCATCGATGTCATTCATGAGCACTAATATCCAAGGGTATGAATTGAATTACCCTGCTATAGAAAAACAAGCTTACACATTGTACAAAGCAGTAAAACATTTCAGATTTTACATCCTAAAAAATCACACCAAAGTCATCATGCTTCATCTCGCAGTCCAATCAATATTCACTCAATAGGAGATGGGTGAGAGAAGAGGAAATTGGATGGAATTTGTCCAAGAATTTTATCTATATATAAAACCTACCAAACTAGTTAAGGGACAAGGATTGTGTAAACTGGTCGCGAAAGCTCAAGACCGAATAAATGAAGACCCTAGGTGGGAGAATGAATTAGAATTATGGTGTAGTAAATATTTATACGTTCCCCCAGGGCAAGAGTCTGGGTATGGAAAACTGATTTACCTCCTGCATCATGGGACTTTCCTAGAAAACCTAAACCCTAAGGAAAGGAGAGCTCTCAGACTAAAATCTACACAATATCGCCTCATAAATTCAATACTTTTTCGCATAAATTATGATGGGGTACTCCTGATATGCCTCGAATGTGAAGACGTAGATGAGGTTTTGAGGGAGCTCCATGATGGTCTTGCAGGTGGAGACTTTTTAGGGAATAACACTACTCACAAAATACTAAGAGCCAACTGTTATTGGCCTACTCTATTTAGAGACACTCATACATATGCTAGAAACTGTAAAACTTGTCAAATGAGCACAAGGAGAGAAAAGAGACCAGTTGTACCACTCCAACCAATGACCATATCTGGATATTTCATGCAATGTGGGTTATATGTCATAAAGGAGATTACCCCAAGTTCTTCAAAACAACATAGATACATACTGACTGCTATAGACTATTTTACGAAATGGGCAGAGGCCATCACTCTGAATCATGTGAATGAAAAGGTGGTAATCCAATTCATAGAACAACAATTGATCACAAGGTTTTGTATGCCTTCCGTTATTATTTTTGACAATGCCGGTTTGTTGGACCTTGACCAAGTTTTGAGGATCCTTGGTCATGTTTGACCTACTTTTGGGACTTTGACAAGCTGTCGAAGGCAGAGCGCAAGTCGAAGCGGAGATCGCGGGATATCAACCCCTTTTTAGGACTTTTTGGGTTTTGGGATTATGTAACGGGTATGGGGATGTCAACCCATGGGTTTACCCATGTTTAGTCCCAATTTTGTAATGTATAAATAGATGTCTAAGTGATGTAAGAATGGGGAATCTATGTGATTCTAGGTGCTAAGTGCAAGTGGTAATTGTAATTTGTTTGTGCATACTGTGTAAGACCTGCAGAGCTAAGTGGAAGTGATCGTAAAAGACTGTGGAAGGATTTGTGTTGTAACTTAGGGAAGGAGGATCTAGAGAGGTGCGCAGATCTCCTATCCTCTATGGAGTAAGATCTCAAGGCTCTGTGCATGTAGAAGATTGGCAGAAGACAATAAAGAGAAGAAGAATTGGTGGACGTAGATCTAGGGAGGGGGCGAACCACGTATATCCCGTGTTGTGATTTATTTGTGCGTTTTGGGTGTTCTATTTTTTATGTGATTCAATTCTTAGTGTGCTCATGTATGTTAGATGAATCTGATATGATAGCTTAGTGTTGAATAATGTGAATGAATGTTATATCTGACCTATGTTGATGTTCTTAGTGCTTGATTATATTATATCTGTGTGAATACTGCATCATTCTGTTATTAAGGTTTATCTGCGCTATAAGCTAAAGGAAAATATTGATGAACTGTAACTGCTAAGTGCTCTGTTAAAGTGTTACAATCACAGATATGTGTGCCAGCTAAGGTTGCAGACATCGGAGTCCTGCAACCATCCCTGCCTCTACCCTGGGTGAGACTTCATCTGCTTCACAGGTGTTACCGAAAGGGTCATTAGTTAAAGTTTTGTTGGTGCGTTGTTGTAGCATTGAACCTTGGGTCCGTCCCTATGCCAACAAATGGTTCTATTGCCGAGACTAGAATTGTGATTTCTAGGAACTAAAGAAAAGATAAATATCTTTGCGTATATTTATTGCCCTAGTGCAAAGTATTCTACTTGATCTATGAAACTCTGTGCCAAAGAAGAAGAGTCAGATCTGAAGAAAAGAGGTAAGACATGAAAGCTTTGTGCTCTGATAAAGGTAAGAACAATGAAAAGTTTTGATTGAAAAAGTAAGATAAGTGAAAAATTTTGTTTCAAAAGTATGGATCTAGGTATGTTTGATAAATTTTGTCCTATCTTGAAAAGTAGGGAACAACTAGATGAAAGAAGGTTTGATATGAGTAGATCTGACAAAAATAGTGAAAGATATGTTATTCCTAAGCATAGAAAGAATGTTTGGAATAAAAAATGGATGCAAGATCCTAGAAATAATTTTTTGCAGGTTAGCTACTATCCTAGTGCAGAGTACAGGAAAGGTTGGGGATCCTTTCAAAGAAAAAGAAGAGTAACCCTTTGTTATAGTTGCATAATACCGAGACATCCTGCTAAGGAATGCGTTGGTAGAAGACCTAGTTGTCTTTGTTGTAAATCTATGGATCATGAAGTTTTAGATTTCCCTAGAATGATTGCTAAGCTTGACAGAATGAATATGAGACAAGAAAACCCCGAGGAAGGTTACAAAACTAATACCATGGAATAACCCCATAAAGAATCAGAGAATGTATTACTACAAATGAAAGAAACCCTAAATGATCACAAAAATATCAACTTATCAGAGATATTCAAAGAAAAAGAATGCATAGAAGCAAGAATAGGAAACTTCGACATTGACTGTGTTCTGGATGAAGAAACACAGGTGGATATCATGATAGAAAGAACTTGAGAAACTTTAGGAAATCCTGCTATGATTCCTTCATTGGGAGGAATAGGATTATTTAGAGGAAAGATTATAACCCTATGTGGAAGACTCACCCAGATATCTATGAGTGCTCATGGAACTTCGACAGAGGAATATTTTGAGATTATTAAATTTATTGAGAACAACGCCCCATTTGCTATATTACTAGGAAAACCTTGGATTGAAAAGGATCAAGCCAGAAGAAAAGAAGAGGAAGTTTTAGAGAAAAAGAAGAAAGAATTAAAAGATTTCATGACAAGGAGGATAACACACTTGATTGAAGAACAAGAGAACAGATCGAAGCTACTTAGAACTAGAAACTTGGATGTCGAAGTTAAAAGAACACAAGAAGACTCATAGAAGACTGAAGTACCTACCCCAGAGAGAGAAGACATATTACTCTATGAACCTATGAAAGAATCTCAACAACACGAAGTTACTATGCCAAAAGGAGATAAGAATCAGAATGGAAAGAGGAATACCGAGATGAAGATCACTGGGAAGAAGGCTAGAAAACTCAGTAAGAAGAGAGAAAATATAGAAAATTTACAAACGGTCCAGAAGGGGACTTTGCAGAGGGACGGTTTGCAAGACTGGAAATTCATCAGGATATTAGAACAACGCAACATGGCGAAGCAATATAGTCGTTGAAAGAATTGTAACCATTAGCCCGATGACCCGAATGATTATAAAAATAGTAATGGCCTGAAGACTCACCATCAGACTGTTGGGACTATGCCAGAATGTATAGAACCTCATTGATGAAGACCTCTCATTCATTAGAGAGATATGTTACATCGTGTCTACTTAGTCCGTCGACTGTTGCACCGAGAAAACATCGCGGTTCATCACTTAGTCCAGCCGACTCACAGTAACCAGAAAACTTTCGGCATTGTATCCAAGAAACTCATGCCACGTTGGTGTTTATTGAGATATTACGTTCCATTGTTGATCCAGTGATATCTATAATACCCACCTTTTCCAAAATGGTCATTCAAAATGGCTTTTCCGCAATTTTGGCAATTTACTATCTTTTAGCAGTTTTAAATCTCGTGGCCATTTCCAGTCTAAAATGAAGTTGTTTTAGCTTATAGAGGTCTCCGTAATGATATTTTAGCTACGATTGGATTCCCAAAATGAATCTTTTTGATTATACCTTTCCAACAAGCTATCACACCTAAAACGGAGATCGATAAATTTACGACCCCGGAAGTTGATGTACTCACTTACCCAAACGGGGCCCACATGACTTTGGCTATCATTCCGTATTAGGTTTTGATGTCTAGGGTTTTGAATTCCTTCTTATTGTAAAAAGGCCTTCAGACTTCATTGTAATCTCATCTTCATAATGCGGCCTACATCTCTTCCTGTAGATAAGCCTCCACCATTCTAGCCAGTCTTTCTACCTTCCTCAGACATTTTACAAATTTCCAGACATTTTATTCATTACTAGAAATCATGGACATCAGATGTTTGTGTTTATGGCTGCATCTCCGATATATTTCTGTCATATTATTACATCCGCGATATCTCCTCAGGCATTTCTTTATTATATCCTAACTTCATTTCTGTGGCCGGAAATAACTGGATCAATGAATGAGCGTGTCAGCTTCCTTTGATCATTTTTCAGCAGGTAATGTCCCCGATTTATGTCTCGAGTATAGGGTTGGTCCCCGAGTTTGTCTCTCCTTAAAGAAAATCGCTTCCTATACACCCAAGAAAACCCTCAATGGTGGAATAAAAGAAAACTGACAGAGCATCGATCCTATCAACTGCCGTTTGAGCAAGCCTCACGCTACAGAGGGATGAAATGATGGAGAATTTTGTCCACATCCTTCAACGCTTGCTGATAGAATTAGGCACATATTCACCAAGTACCTTGAGGTAACTTCACCTTCAGCGTTGCTAATTTTATTCCTCGTGATTTGAATGGGATGATAGATGCAAAAGCCCTAGAAAAATTGGTTTTTCAACTCCCCATCGAAGGTTATTTCTTTGTTCATACCTTTCATTAAAGAAAAGATCACCTTTGCACTTAAAGCTCTCCCTCATTTCAAAAATCAGTGAAACTTCACTGGAGCAAAGTTCCAGAGGATTCCTCGAATATATAAATGATCCTAATTTGGGATTTTTTGTGGATGTGGTAAAAGAACAAGATTACCCCGCTGGAAACCATGAGGACCAATACATGAGACGGACCAGCCACGTTTTACAAGAGAGGGGCTACAGCTCCGGTGAGTTCACCAATACCTTCCTATACCTTTATGCACTAAGCTGGGTATCAAAGACCTCGAGCTTACATTTATTCTGAAATACCATGGGGGCTCTTGTATATTGCATACATCCAAACTGGAATGGATTTTCTGGCCATCTCATCAATCGGTGCTTTTGCTTATCGATAGGATGTTAAAATTGAGCAGAAATTTAAGGCACTGCATCAAACGGAATTTGGGCTCCATAACCAGAAGAATGAAAGTATGACAAAGATCTTTACTCCTAACAAATTCCAAAACTAGTCTACATATGAAAAGAAGGCTGGTCACGGGAAGTTATTACAAAGAAGGACATCAAAAAATGGTTCGATTTCTAAAATCCTCTCTCGGCACAACACCGATGAATGTCGCCAAAACAACTGTCATTTGCGGCCAAGATCAAAGACAAAGAGATGAACCTCGAATTCAGACCGATTCTAAAAATAATGGTAAAAGGACAGATCATTGACGCACTTAATCGCCATTGTCGCGACTGCAACGATTAAACCAAAAGAACCAACAGATCCCAAAGAGGGGGACCACCTTTTCATTCACAAGGCAGTAGTGAAGGGACCTGCATTTTATTGTTGATAGCGTAAGCCAAGAACCTCATCTCAGCAGAGGTCACAAACAGTTGGGATTGCTCACAACACCACACCCACGCCCATACAACATCGGGTGGCTTTTGCAAGGACGAGATCTCCGTAATAACTAACAAATATCGCATTGTCGTATGACATCCAACCTTCAAGGATGAGGTATTATGTGATGTTTCAATCGGATGTCCTGATGTTCTTCTGGGCCAACCATATATGGAGTATCGCCCATGTTGTTTATGAGTCTCAACCCATAGTGTCATTGTTACTGGGGGGTCATCTCTACGTAATACTAGAGGTAGTTCCTCGACCATCGCTCCACCTAAAAAGTGCTGCTGTAGCACATCTGATACTGCAAAATTTAGGTTCTTCACAACCTATTCAAAAGGAGAACAAAAGGACAACGCAACCACTGAGGCCTTTGCCCCAAGCACCTTTCATCTAATGTAAGCAAAGTTGATGGCTATAGCATACAGATTCCTTATGCACATTGTCCTCTCATGTATCTCGACTTGTTACAGCCTCAAACACAACAGTTCATGACAGATTTTGCCAAATCCATAAATACACATCTCCAAAGAAGAAGCAGCCTACCCAAGATGGAAGATCTTCAACAAATGCTTTTCCCCTTCCCCGGGAAATCAAATTTTAATGGAGACCATTTATTTATGAGGGAGGATTGATCCAGTGGATACTTCCAGAGGGCCACCCACCTTTCCAAAATGGCTCAAAATGGCTTCTCGCAATTTTTGCAATTTTATTATTTTAGTTGTGTTTTAACTTCCGAGGCCATTTTGAGGGCCCAAATTAAATTTTTTCAATATCGAGTTTCTTAATGATATCCAAAGGTATCATTGAGCCCCCCAAAATGAATCTCCCTACCAGATACCTTTCCAACGAGCTATCATTATCGCCTAAAATTGAGATCAGATGCAAAGCCACGAATTCCCAAGAAGCTGATGTACTCACTTTACCTAAACGGGGCCCACATGATCTTTGGCGCTTCATCTCCTGTGGCTAGGTTTTGATGTCTAGGGTTTTGGCATTCCGATTATTGTAAAAATTCCTCTCGAGCCTCATCATCATCTAGAATCATCTTCTTGCTAATGCGAATAACCTTCACATCTCTTCCTGTGAGATATGATACCGACAGTAATGAGTCTTTCTACTCAGATTTTTACAAAGATTCCGTAGACATTTCTCGAATTAATAGAAATCATGTATTACTATATATCTATATGTTTATGGTTGCATCTCTCATACATTTTTTTTTTTTTTTTTTTTTTTTTATTATATCTCTGCTCGCATTTCTTTATTATATCTCCATCTCATTTTAAAATGGGGCCATCCGGATCGAATTGTATCGGTATTACTCATTCATCCACCTCGAAGTTATCCCGATCTAAGTACGTATGTCGGGAGATTAGCATCATAGAACAGCCACAAATAATATGCCTTGTAGGACATCTTGTAGAAACACGAAGCCAAGAAAGAATATATGCATGACATAATCGAGGTTGAACTCAAAGAGGTACAACAAGCCCTTCAATCCAGTCACGTAGTGTCCACTGTGCCCCCGCCATTAGATGAAATAGATTTTGGAGATGAGCCTACCCAAATTCGCAGAATAGCCAACTTGACTGAAGCTCGCCTTTGTCAAGCACAAGATGAGAAAGAATGGGCCACAACAGCCCTAAAACAAGCTTAAGAAGAAATGGTAGAGAAACACGGGGTTGCATAAAAGGAGAAGGATGACCTTCAATCCGAGTTTGAAGAAGAGAGGGCACAAACCAAGAAAGAAAAAGAATGCATTGATCATGTAATATATTGAGTCAAATAAGTAGCTGACAGAGAAGTTCTCTATGACGGGCTTAGAGCCAAAATAAGAAGACCGAGTGGAGCATCAACTAGCACAACTCGCAGGTTTCATCCAACAACTATAACAAAGAATACTAGACTTAGAGCCACAAACAACACCCAACACTCCACCAGATGTATGATATCAAAGAGAAGCAACTACTTGAATCACAGTTAAAAGAATCAAGGCCCTCACGCATGGAATGTAAACAACTAAGTGATCTCAAAGCATCTTAATTTATGAGCAACTCACCTGAGGATTCTGAAGGCACTGAGCCAAATTCCAGGAGGCAAAGGGCAGTTAAGAAGAAACTGCATTGAGCCCCTTTCATCCATTGCATTGAGAGGATGAAGGAAGAACAACTCACTTCCTCAACAATGTGTCCACACCCATTTAGAGAAATCATGAAAGGACTCGTAGAGGATCCAATCCACACAGGATGAGGGCTTCTAAATCCATTCAAGTAGGATTGATGAGAGAAGAGGAGCAAGTCACAAGATAATTTAACACAATGCTTAGAGGGACCTATAAACAAATAATTTATTCAAGAGTTCAATAACAGGAGGCCACATATGGCACAACAGTCAAGCAGCTCAAGATAAGCTCGAGTGGATTCAAGCAGAGCTACTCAGACTGTGAGAGTGACGGGATGAGTCACAAGTGAGGTTAGGCATGTTGGACCTTGACCAAGTTTTAGATCCTAATGCGTTTGACTCTACTTTGGGACTCCCCCGATAGTCTGTTAAAGCATGTGAGGAAAGTCGGCCGAGATTGTGGGATCTCGCCCCTTTTATGGGATTTTCCTTTGGGCTTATGTAATGGGTATGGGATGTCACTCCATGGGTTTACCCATGTTTAGCCCTGATTTTGCAAGCAAATATATTTCTAGGCAATGTAATAAGGGGACATCTATGTGATGCTAAGTGTAAAGTGCAAGTTGTAATTGTAATTGCTTTCTTGTGCATACTGTAAGACTTGTAGATCTAATTGCAAGTGATTGTAATAAGATCAAGGGAAGGATTTATGTTGTAACCGAGGGAAGGAGGATCTAGTGAATTGTACAAATATCCTATCCTCTTCCAAGTGGAGTAAGATCTCAAGGGTCTGTGTATGTAGAATATTGACATAAGACAATAAAGAGAAGAAGAATTGGCTTCAAGATAGCCCTCAGAGGGGTGAACCACATATACTTCCTTGTTGTGGTTTCTTTGTGCGTTTTGGGTGCTCTCTTGTTTATGTGATTAAATGGTTAGTGCACTAATATATGAATACGATATGATATATTAGCATGAATAATGTGAAATGAATGTTATATCCACCTATGTTGATGTGGGATTAGTGCTGATTATATTAGATATGTGTGACATTGCATCAAGTATGTTATTAGGTTTATCCGAGACCGTAGTTTTCAAAGGAGAATAATTTCCATGAAATGTACTTCAAGTGCTTGTTAGCAAGCGCAATCAGCATATCCGCGGTCCCATCTAAGTTTGTATACATCATAGTCCTACAACCACTTCTTCCTCTACCTCAGTGAGACTTCATTCGCTTCGTGTGTTGTCAAAGGGCCAGAGTTAGGGTTTTATTATGAGTTTTGAAGTGTTGAACCTTGGTCTACCCCCTCGCGCTAACACGCTTACTTTCTCTCTTCTTCCACACTATTAACAATTTTTTCTCTATACAAAGGAATCATAACTAGATACTATGTAAACTACTATCCATACAAAATGGAGGGTATAATCAACCGACAATAACCTAGTGAGGATCTCTTTGAAGAAAATAGCTGCGGCATAATTAGAGGAATTGACATAACTCGATTCATAATTCATTATGGGAATACAGAGTAACACCCAAGGAAGAAAGATATGGGAACTCCTATAGTTTCTAATATACCGACAAGAATCCATTCTCCCAAAATGGGCTATATCTTCCATCCCTTCAGCTTGCTCATGGTTCAATAGGACAACCCTCAACATTTATTCAACAAAGAATTGATATCCTCCTCCTGCAAGGAAGAGGAAAGGGGAGAAAAAGAAAAATCGGCTCGGTCAGCTCATCAGCAGATAGTTAAAATATGGTTTAACAAGAATAAGACCAAAGAGAATAATTTTGAGGTAGGAGACTAGTCCCCGAAAATGGATAGAGAAAATGAAACTCTAAGGGCAACATCTAAAATTGAATCGCGGCCCGTATCTTCCGTATCCGAAAATTAAAGGTGCATGTATCGGCTGAAAAATATGAGGGGGTCCCCGCACTTCTCCATGAAATGACTGCCATAAAACAATACTTTAAAAAAAATGTGTGTGTGTCTTTTCATGTTATTTTATGATTAGGATAAATGTGTAGGTGTAAGGTAGACTGATTGCAGAGTCCTTTTATTCCTATTTTTCTTTTTTTTGGTATTTTATTGCAATAAGTTATGTTTCACAATGCATTGGTTGACCCAAATCGATATGGTGTAGCAAACTCTGCTCCTAACTCACGCTTACATGCAACACAAGAAACGTTGGGAAATTTCCTTTCTTCTTCAAAGAGTTCTATATCTGGTCTTTGCAAACAAATGACCTTAGTGAGTTATTAAGTGTCTGCCTAGTGGTATGGTAAAGCCTAAAGGGAAATATGGAAAGTTGGAAAGGACCATATGTACCTCTAGATAAATCTAGGAAGACTTTCACCTTAACCATTTCATCTTGCAGATAACAAATGTCCTCCTCTCCCACTCGCTCAGGGAATCTCTGCCAGAAATAAATCAATCATATTAAATGAGTGCAAAGTAGGAAAGGGTATGTAGATAACTCTATTGGGGCTATGGATGCTCGTTGGTAGGGGAGAAAGGTTTGTGACATTGGAGTGACTCCACTGGGGCTATGGATGCTTTCTGGTAGTGAAGAAACACCATAGAGAGTGAATGAGGATAACTAAAATGTCCTAGAGATAGTGAATTCCTTACCTGACTCTTGTCAAAAGGGGGCGTGGGTCACGATTAAGAGGAATGAAGGTGGAATAAGGGTTAAACTCCATAGGCGGTCCTAGATTCATGAACCAAGGGAATTGTAAACACATGGATATGAAAGACTATGATAAAAGAAAATCTAGTTAGTTTCTCAACCAACTTATGCACCAGCTAAGCCCAAGGGAAGGAACATAGATTCTTATTTCTCCCAAAGAATTCCCATTTGTTGAGCACTCAACACACCATAAAATATTTGATGAAATTCTGTCACTTTTGGGTACCACTTATTTTCTTTGTTTTGATGTCTGAAGTGAGTCCACTGTGGAGGGATTGCTAATTTTGTTTTCATGTCTTTTCATCGATCAAGGTTAATTTGTTTGAACATATCAATGAGAAAACCTTGTGTCTTAAAGAACTTGGCATTCTAACTAAGAATTTGCAGCTAAAATTATGACTAGCATGCCTGTGTTCGGAGTCAGAAAAATACAAGCAGGTAAAATGACCACACAGTAACAATAATCGTCAATCATTGATGCACCATCGACGTCAGTAAAAGGAGGAAAAAGTTTGTGTTAGTTATTCACCACACAGATTTAGGAGATATTTGATTCCCTTCGGCATTAGCGAAATAGGATAGCACTAAATGTTGACATGAGACATGATAAACCACTGATAGCCAATGGCAGATGCGTTGGCTCGGGTTCAGATAAATCTCGAAGAGTTAAATCATTGAAAATTTCAACATTGACACATCGCCAATCGTCGATCGCCGATTCACTTTCTGCATCGGGAAATTTTCAAGGGAGTTAATTCGAGAACACTTGGTTAATCTTAT
The DNA here is from genome assembly GCA_010110895.2 of Picea sitchensis. Classification (NCBI taxonomy): domain Eukaryota; kingdom Viridiplantae; phylum Streptophyta; class Pinopsida; order Pinales; family Pinaceae; genus Picea; species Picea sitchensis. Next base: position 59,580 of record SNQJ01S0043351.1, read on the forward strand.
CACCGATTGTCGATCCTTGATACTCTTTGGTGTTGGTGGGGTAGGATCTATTGTTAGAACGATTAGCTAAGGAAAAGTCCTTGATTCTGAATAACATGATTAAACAAAGACGTCGGTTTCAAGTGCCACATGTCTTTGTCGTATAGGGATTTTGTATGGTCTAGTTTCGTCCTAAGTCTTCTTAAGGTTCCCTATGTCCTAGTCACAATTCCAAGTCATCTTTTCCACGTGATCTCTATATGAAAGGATGGATCGATGTCAGATATTTTTTCCAGAGATATCAATGAACAATGTTTAAAGAGAAACCCGACTGCGGATCCAACAGTTAGATTAGCGAAATGATGGGATGTTTTCAACACAAGATATGATCAGTTTCTATCATTTAATAGGCTGGTTAATGTTTTTCCCCACATACATTTTTACCTCGTGCGTCGATTGAAAAATAGGAATTTGAAATCACTGATAGGCCACATCATAGCCTGCACTCGCGTCGTCGACCTACGATCAAATTGAATTTGAAACATAATGAAGATCTAGCGGAATATTTTGTATAACCTCTCTCATATCCCGAATTGAATAGGTGATGCGACAAGGTAATTTCATATCTGTTTAAGTCACAATTTTTTTTTTCGAGAACTTCCATTCTCCACACAAGTTTCCATTTCCAGAGCATACGAAGAAGTGAAGCGAGTGTCTCAAGACTCTATTGATTCTCAGACAATAAAAAATAGGTTAAGCTAGCAACATAGGTATGATTTAAATTTTATCAGTTCGACGGTCGTAATTTATTTTATAACAAAATTTGATATTTTTACACAGTGTTTAACTATGTTCTAGCTGTAGGAAAAAATACCTCTAATAAATCCAATGACTAGACACTTGCCGAGGGCACCTAAGTTAAAGGTGGAATAATTTTGTGAGGGTTCTTCTCCTGGCACTGTGAGGCAGTTAGAATATGCTCCCAGGGTGGAGCCAGACTTTAAAACCTCGATGAAGAAGGCATTCATTCAACCTCCCACGTTTGGTGATATAGAAGCAATCGCTAGGTAAACAATAATGTTCCCACAGTAGGGATATCTATTCAACAGAATCAACTGGGAACATTACCCAGAGTGTATCCCACACAATGACTCGGATGTAAGGGCCCTCGAAAATCAAGTGTTCTTGAATATCCGATGGTCGTGTTTGCACATGGTAGCCTATCAGACTTCATTTTTCCCATGCATTGAGATTTTGAGCTCGCTAATTGATCATACATCTACTCAGAAGTTCCTCATTAACGAAGCGAATGATTGATGTGTTGAATTTTTTCTCCCAACAGAGGTTCAAAAGTACTACAAAATCAGGGACCTAGAGGAGTAGTTGAGCACAGACTTTGTGGTCAGGTTTTATGAGCTACAAGACCCCAGCCGAGAGAGTCATTGACCAGTTATAGAATTATTCTCAACTCATATAAATGATGAGGATACCCTTGGACGACCCAATCACAATTAGAAAAGAGACAAGTGGCTTAGAATCAATACAACTGGAGGAAATCACTAGTCTGGAAAACCCTAGAGTTTCATCACCACAAATTAGATCATCGGTGACCATTCCAGCCATGCCTGAGGTTTCAAGAATGCCAAGTGAAACAAGTGTACCAAACCCCCTGTTTGATCTAATAACTATCTATGAAGATGAAGATAGTTCAGAGGTATCCCTTGTAACTTCGATACCGATTACAGAGGAGAAGGAACCTAAGAAAAGTTTTTCCCCAAGTCTTGATGCTTCAGTTTGAAACCTTCCACACAGAGACCATGAAGTCGAAAGTGTCTTAGAAAGCGAGTTTCTCAATCTTTCATATACCCCAAAAGACATCTCGAGGGATGATCTAGGATCAGGTGGTCAAAAAGAGGAAGTTCAACAACAAGAGATCAACACCTCAACAACTAATTACCAAGTAAGCAATGAACCTATCACTAGTTCTTCAATTTTGGCCGATACCTCACTAGCTGAAGAATAACAAATGAAGGTCGAGCCATCAGACCATATGAAAGAAGTCCAAGAACCAATCCTATAACATATACACACAATAGGGAGCCTAGGAAACACTCTAACACGGGGAGAAAAAAATATCCTTGAGCCTGTTGATGAGGTCGCCGATATACAAGTGATCACTTCTAACAGGAACAGGAAGGCTATCATGAATAGGACCACCAAGAAGAGAAGACTCACGCTAGATAGCTCGATTATAATCACCACAGAGGAGAAGATTCTCAGTTCATAACATGCAAATACATCTGATCTCATCGACGTAGGGATGGCTATCACATATGCCACGTTGGATCGAGAAAGGAGAGATGAAAAGGAACTGGCCACTGCACTAAAGGAGTTGGAGTGTTTGCTCCATTTGGAAAAATACTATCAGGACTCAACACATGCCATGGTGTTTTTGAGTGATTTCTAGGATTCTTATGCAAAGTTCACGGATGAACGACATATTTTCACTTCAGGTATAGCCAATTTCCAAAAACATACCCTTGTGGCACTAGAAACCTACAAGGACGTGGAAAGGTGGTATGAAAAATCATACCAAGTGGTAGAAACAATTGATTACACCAGTGCAGTGCAAAAGGGTCGAGAGGCATAAGATTAAGGTATTCAAGTGCTAAGGGATAGCAACATCTATCAGATCAAGAAAGCAACTGAATATTGGGTAAGGATGGCCCAGGAACCTCAACAGAAAATACAAAATAAGTGGGTCGAGTGTGAAAAAGGTTGGGAAAATATTAATCGGGATATGAAAGGCATCGACCTTTTAGAATTCAGCTCAC
>SNQJ01S0043351.1:79459-92279 GCA_010110895.2 Picea sitchensis
GTGTGAAGTTGTTTTTACCTCTAAAGACTGTAAAATAAAAACTGTGGATTCAGGTCAGCTAGTTGCAAAAGGTATAAGAACAGAAAACAATGCCTATGTTTTAAAAGAAGAAGAAGAAGAATGCAACTTAAGAAAATATGATGAAAGTTGGCTCTGGCATAGGAGACTTGGTCACCTAAATTTTGATCACATAATCAAACTCAAAAACAATGGGGCGGTAAAATATCTTCCGAAGATATCAAAGCCATATGACTCTATTTGTAAACCCCGTCAGATAGGAAATCTTACTCGCACTCAGTTCAAATCTAAAAACTTTCCCTCAACAGAAAAACCTCTTCAGTTAGTACATATGGATCTATGTGGTCCATCAAGGAAAGAAGGTACAGGAAAATAAAATTACTTTATGTTGATTATTGATGAATATTCTAGACTAACTTGGGTTGCCCCTTAGTTGGTCAAATAAATCATCAATTCTTGGTAAGGGATACTTATTATTAATTTTCAGTTTTTTGAGTTTTCTATAGTCAATTCATAACCTAAGTGTGCCATCCTTCTTCTACACGAAGAGGGATGGTGCTCCCAAAGGGGAAACACTATGCCAAATTTAACCTTTTTCCAGCTTCTCCTTCAATTGTAGTTTGAGTGCAACTAGATCTGGTGTACTCATCCTATAGGGTGCCCTAGACATTGGCACTACTCCAGGCATCATCTCCATTGAGAATTCAATGTCTCTTTTTGGAGGTAAACATGGTACCTCTTCAAGAAACACATATTTGTATTCTCTTAATAGAGGATGATCATCTAGGCTTGGTTTACTTCCCTCAACGTAGTTTAATACTTGTATTTTATACAAGGGAAAACCTTTTTGCAATACTTGTTCACTTGAAGGGTTGATATTTGTCTCACCGAGACAGGATTTTGGATTCCTTGTATGACCATTTTCTTCCCTTCCTCATCTTCACATTCTAATGTTTTGTTATAATATTCCAGCTTGGCTTTATGGGAAGCCAACCAATCCATGCCAATCAACATGTCATAAGATCCTAAAGGGAGTATGTTCCATGTTTCTTGGGTAGGCATCCCATTCATAGTGAGCTAGCATGCAGGTATGACTTCTATTACTTTCCTTTCTATCACAATTGCTAGCTATACTAGCCATGATTTAACATGTTTTGCTTGCTACAATTTACATTTCTAAATAGTTTGAGGGGAAACATAACTCAAATTAGAACTAGGGTCAATTAAAATGGAAACAAGATGGTTGGTGATGACACCTTCCATTTCCATTATTGAAGCTTGGTGATCATCTTTTCTGTTATCCACGACTGCAAACATTTGTGGCAGGATCCTTGATCCAAGAGGATATGGAACACTCAAAGAGGTCCAAGAGGACCTAAACTGCAAAAAAAATGATATTCTCAAATTATTTTGAAAACAAATTCATTGTGTAGATCTTAGCAATAAATTTCCAATGATACAAAAATTGCCTAAAACAGAGTTCATATGAAGAAGTTATGGTCGGTCAAATTTTTGGTCAAACAAGTCAAAAGTAAAAGAAGGGATGACATGTGGCATGTCTGTGCGGGTCGTACAACTGACATATGATGTCATATTTATGTTATCATGGTGACGTGGAAGCACACCAAGATGCCATGTGTCACCCAAAAATGGCATTTTGGGGGGTCCATGTGGACCAATAAAAACGTTCCAGGTGATAGACCGTACAAATGATGTGGCATATATACGTTGATGTGGTAGGTACAAGTGGAAAAAAAGTGGCTGATTCATATAGCTACATGTGGCATATGACATGGAAATATATTAATGCAGGAAGTAATTGTACACAAGTGGACCAATCAGAGAGTGCCACGTAGCACTCTCTGATTGGCCAATAATGGGTACTGGAGAATAAGACATGTTGGAGTCTAATGGAATAGAACCACTGACCTATAAGGGAATATTCAAAATATTCCTTATTCTTAACTATATGCATCCTACCATTTCACTACGCATGCTTCTTGCTATATCTAACCAACAATATTATAATTAAAGTGTACCAATGAAGCCCAATAATAAAGGGGGGTTGGTTAGGCCGACTTAGCCTATAAAAAATCAACATTCGACCACTATCGAGGACATGAAAATGCATGCCAAAGAGAGGGAATGCATATAAATTCATGCCAAGTTCATAATTTTCCTTTTTTTGCATGCAACAAGTGTTCTTGGTTTTTATTTGCCTCATTTTTTGCGCCATTGAGTTCTTTGAGAAAGTTATAGGGTGTTTATGCTCATTTTTCTCAAACTTTCGAGAGGAATCTGATGGTGACATTATTTTTATGTAGAAATGATATGTATGAAAATAATTAGTTAAGTTTTTCATGTATGAGACTCGTAGTATTGTTATGCTTGCAAAAATGGATTTTTCGGCACCGATTCCGAACATAGTCAAGTTAATACTCCTTTTCTCATAATTTAGTGAGGAATTAAATAATGACCTATGTTTATGGGATTGAGCAGTAGAATTCAAGAGTGACATCAAATTTGGCAATGTAATCACATTTATTGTATTTTTGGGCATTTTTAGAATTAATAAGAGTGGTCTATTTCTCGCCATTTTTTCCCTCATTATTTCCGCAAGTTATATTTATCAGTTAATGAAATTTATGGATAAGTAATACATTCACATGATATTTTGAAAATAGTCAAGTCGATATTCAATTTCTTGAATTTGGTCGGATGTTTATATGTATTTATAAACTAATTGACATCTAAGTATTTCCGAGTTGAATTGGTATCTGATTTTTTTGATATTTTGAATCAAGTTGGTGTCATAACTTGTTTGGTATTTCCATACCACTGCTAGCTACATCACTGATGGTAGTAGCTTCATGGATGTTGTAGATCCTTCTATAATCGTGTTTCCTATGTGGGAAGTCTCTCAACAAATGTTCTTCTCCACATCCCCAACATTTTAATGGTTCTCTTTTTGTATTATCAGTCTTTCCTGGGGCTGATTCAAAGGGATTATTTCCAATCTGTAATGGAAACTTATGATGGTACACACTCTTAGTGGGAAGGCTCATCTTAAGGCTTTTCCCATGATTCTTAAACTTTGGGGATTTAAACCCCTTCGTCTTGAATCCCAATTTACCTTTCTTCTTACACTCCTTATGACCTTCCAAATAATGTCCTCTAAAGTCTTAGGTTCATCAAACTCAATTATGTCTTAGAAGGATTGAGGCAACCCACTATTCAATAATTGCATCTTCACCTTTTCATCCTTTATATAGGGCACACACCTCATCAACTCAAGGAATTTTTTGACATATTCATCTATGGTGATCTTTCCTAGATTGAGTTCATAGAACTCCTTAGTGTTTTCATCATAGTACCTTTCAAACATGTACTTATTCTTGAAGTATTTCTCAAATTGTCTCCATGACACCTCCTTCTCATAGATTCCCTTCACATTTATAAGGTCCTCCCACCACATAGAGTCATTTCCATTTAATTTGAAAATGGTTATTTTCTCCTTTGATTTTTTAGAGTAGTCATGGACTCTGAAGTAATTCTTTAAGCCAAGTAGCCAAGATTCTTCTTCTTCTCCCTTTTTAATCTCTCCATCAAAAGTGGGTGGCTTGGATTTATTAAACTCTTCAGGGTCATGGATATTGGAATGTTTCCTCCTATTTTTTCTCCTCTAAGAATGTGAATTGGCCCTACTACTAGACAGTTCCTTGGAGCTTTCAGATCCCTCACCAGAGGATTATCTAGATGAATCCTTGTTGTTAGCATGCCTCTTGGATCCACGTTGGGCCTTCTTTTATGTTCATTTTATTCTGTTGCTACTGTCATGGTCATGTTTTTTTATTTCAGGTGGACTCTGGGTCTTCTTGGTCTGATGTCTATCCACATTACTGGTTGTTGTTCCTTGTTGCAACTTTCTATGTATATATGATAGACTTTGTAGAAAACCTGCATTTATTTCAGTTTGTTTTTCTTGTTCTTTTATAATCCTTTCATTGTCTTCCTTAAGGCTTTGCAGTTCTACCATAAGGATTCTTAAAGTTTCAACTAAATATGGAGGGGTTTCCACCACTCTCCTTTCATCATACTCTTCCTCTTTATTATGGGAGCTCTCTCCCATGTTGTGGTGTGTCACCATGATTTATGTTTTAGTTCTCCTTGATATCCACTGATTGGTTAAGTGTTGATAATCAACATTCTCTTCTATTTGATTATCCATTAATTTATAAACAACATAAATAATTTTTTGTATAATGAAATCAAATTCTTTATTAATCATATGAAAATTATTATCTAATAAGGATTAACCATGTAAAATCATTATAAGGTCTCAACCGTCATTTTAGTAGTAATAGTTTTGTAAGGTATTATGTATAGGGTAGGGTAGGGCTCCCTCGCCCTTAAAATTTATTTTCCAACAATATTTGTTAGACTCTTTCATGATCCCAAGAAGGCCAAGTGTTGTTTCCTGCTCTAATAGCACTTTGTAAGACACCCAATCCCCCTAAGTACTTTCTAAGGGATAGGGTATTAAATTTTTCTTCTCCTTAACCAACTTGAATCCCCTTATCGAGGGCATCATTGTATTATTCTCATCAATATATTTCCAACGACTGTCACCAAGCTCAAAACCTAGATCTAGATTAAAATATATGGTCTTCTCAAGTTCTAGGAATTTATTGGATAAAGGACACCTCATCGCCATGTGGAATCCATGTGGCTCCACATCACTTGAAAAATATTTTTCATATCCAATTGGTGATGAAATGGAACTGGCTCATTAGTCCACTAGAGGCTTCAACCCACTGTAGATAAAAATATTCCCGATCCTGGGTCTTCCAACATACCATCACACTGAGCGACCGTCCCACCAGGAAATCAGCCCGTTCACATTTCACATCACCCAAAATACTTGATGTGGTATTGAGTTGGCATCTAGGACACATGGTCCAATCACATGTCACCACCTATCCCTAATCACATCAAAACACATGGTTATTGGAGCACCAGTACATCGCCCCCCCATATTCGACTCCCAACTTAGGGCCTAGCTGGAACTGTAGATGCATGGAACTATCACAATCAGCCACCCAACGTGACATGTGGCCTTGTCCTTTCCTACCACCTGGAATGACAGATGGCTCTGTCATCGCCTGCCACCTGACATGACATGTGGCACTCATATTGTGTCATGGACCGTCCCCCAAGGTGTCAATTCATCATGACATGTGTCACAATGGCCTCTCAACACATGGACGTCCCATGTGTGGTTGACATGGAGTACACATCATCATAGAAAATGTTGGTTTTATCTCCTGGGGATGACACCTAGTCACTAAATATTGAATGGGATGACATCTTCAGACGTCATCCTAATTCCATTCCCTCTATGTATAGCTTTATGTGGAAAGGGAAGAACATGTACCCAAGAACCTTGTCTTATCGACATATCGAGTCACCGAGGTCTTGGTCCCTAAGTCATTTCCCAACCATGCTCACCCCCGACCTCCTGGGATCTGGTACTCGGGAACCATGCTCTGCCTAAAACCCTACCCACTGGTATCAACATATTGGATCTTCCCAAAGGAAAAGGGCTTGGAAATATTTTGGGGTCCGGTACTCCAGTACCCTGGCATGCTAAAATCCCTCCTAATATTTGTATGAGATCGACGAACGAGAATCCTCGAGCTATAGATACAAATATCAAGGGTCCATGCCATAATCCCAGGCCTCCAATCCCAATTGGACCTACACTCAACATGTAGGCTCTACATGGCCCATTACTAACATGCCAGGTCACATAACCCATTGAGCAAACTGATATGGTGTAAACATGTAGTTTATGATGTGTCATGACACGTGTCAGGTGATGTCATCACGAAATATAATTTTTTCTTTGGACCTCCACACCCTAGCTCTAAATCTGTGAAACACATGGCACCTTGCACATCACAACACGTGGGACAATCCTTTAGCACCACATGGGATGACTTATTTGTGAAATGCTTACCCCAGGTATCAGGGTATTGGGCTCTCAAAGGTGAAGGAAGCTTAGTTACTTCTGGGCCCTGACATCCAAACCTACCTGAAATTAACACCATTAGGCTCAATGGTGGATATTATTTCTCCTTATGATCCAATGAGTATGGTTGAAAGGCCCCAATCTAAAGGTTCTTAACTAATTCGAAGAAAGGAAATGGGATGGAACTGAGAGTCGAAACCATTCTATCAGGTGTCATATTATCTGGATATCACGTCGATTAACACAAGGGGACTCTCGATGTCCTAATGACCCAATATCCAAGGTGATTTTGTCCCACTCACTAGATCCCAAACTCCCGACACATAAACAAAACCATAATTTCTCCACTCACAAATCCGACGATTGTTTTTTTCTCAGCTATTACACCATCAATTAATGGATTTAATAGTTATCCCATGGGCTACTGTCTCCTTCTCATGTACATATGAAAAAAGAGTGGAACCAAGGGATGGAACCTTATTCCTTTGGGTATCATCCTAATAATCTTCCCTGGTTCCTAGATATTCTTCTAATATCAATGGTTGGCATTCAACCATTCGTTGACCCAATGAAAAAAAAAATTCACTGTTTTACAGAGGAACTTCAATGGCTATTTATCCCATCTTTGGATAGATGAGATTTACTCCATTTTAGGGATCGACAAGTACTGAGTCTCATGGATCACATAGTGATGTGAAGATGCAAATTTTTCTTCATATGTTCCTTGAGGGCTCAAATCCTTCGGTCTTCATCATTGACGCATAAATCCTGGTTTATACACATGTAATTATACATGTATATTTCCATAGTTGGCTACAATTGTTCTGTTTACCCTAGGTTTATACTTGAGGGATCGAATAGTCACCTGTAACAATTTCTCAAAGATCACTGAGATAGTCAATGAGTAAAGGTGTTATCATAATGCCTTTCCCTAGTATCACCCTCTGGTATACGAAATTCCTCATCTATTTTTAATAGAAGATTAACTCATGGTATTCCAAATACCTTAGTATATCACTAGTGATTTCAAACATTCATAAGGACTAAGTACAAAATAAATACATATATATATTCAGTATTATTCATAGTGTATCAATCAAACCTTCTCTTTTCAAATGTTTCGTGAACACTTCAAAAAATCAATCTTCACTACTAATTTGTAAAATATCTTCCTACAATTTGGTTGTAAATTATCCAGTTAACCATGCATTATTGTTCATGGTCACACACAAAATTATTAGAACACACCTTCAATAATTTACAAGAATTTACCACATAAATACTTATATGAAACTAGAAGATGTTGGCAATTGTTTTTGGGTGTGCCACTTTCCACCCAACCATAGGCACAATTGCTCCTGGTGTTTTCACAACTAGATTTATTTTTTTTCTCAACAAACCACAAGGGACAAAGGTTACTCTGCTTCTCCCACAAGAACCTGAAAATTCAGTCCTAAGTCCACCAAGAAAGGGAGGCTATTGTGAATTATCACTCAATCAATCAAATTATCTGTAGACCCATTTATCAGCTTGATGTGAAGGCACATTATGTCATTCCTGAACCCAAAATAGTGTCTCTTCCACTTGTTCTATGTTCCCCTCAGAACTAGAGATAGTTCACACATTCCTCTTCTTCATAGTTGGTCTCCTCAAACCATTTGTGTGCATCCCCCCAAAAAAAATTTCCTTCTGCCCACGATTTTCCTCTTTTATTTCCTTCCATAACCAGATTTTGTGGGTCAAATTAGGAAAATTCCAGATGGGTACTATTCCCATTCTCTCATTAACTCTTGAGGAATACTTCCCAACTACCATCTTGATCGATAAATGAATTCTCTGGGATAAATCTTGGTATGAGAATTTATAAACCAAAATAGTATTGGATGGAAGGGATCATCTTAACCATTTTTGGTTCCCCTCACCATTCCCTCTCATGCATCATAACATGTATAGGAATCACCCTCAACAATTATTCAACATTTCATCATTTTCCACACACACACACATGTGTGCGGTAATGCGGCGCTACACACACACCACACACACACACACACACATGTGTGTGTGTGCTGCTACACACACACACACACACACACACACATGTGTGTGCACCGCGGCATACACACACACACACACATGATATTAAGATGCCAAATATATTTGTATCACAATCTTAAAAAATGTTTATTGTCTTTCAAAGTTCATAGATAACCATTCTATCCTTATTTCTGACAGTAATTCACAAGTATATTTATAGACTGGAGGAAACATTAGTGTCTGTTGATCTTGAGAGGGTAGAATGCGGTATCAAGTAAAAGAATTTAAAACCTTTTCAACTATGCTTAAACCATTCAATTATATCAATGAGAAATGAACAATGGTATAAAAGTTACTACCATTCAATTATATCCAATGAGAAATGAACAATAGTATAAGAGTTACACCAATACACCACAATACACCATGCACAATATATGAGAAATAATCAATAGTTATTGTTCAAGGGAAGTAATGACTTCCAGAGGTAGATACAACTTCCAAATGTAAAGGGAGGGATAAACCTACAAGAGGAATATACAATCCTCCAATATCAAGAGAGAGTTGAACTCTCTATCCTTTCCCCTTCCTTCCAACCGAGAATATACGAGAGATAATAAAACTTCACATTAAATCATCACCATTAACCAACCATCACATAGAACCTGATAATGCTTCCTGAGACTTATTCAATTTCTATAATTATTCAATTCTTGGAATACTCAGATCCTGTATATAATATTATTCAATTTATTCTCTGAATCTTCTCCAAGTTTCACTTCTTGAATCCTCCCCAAAAAGAAGTTATAGAGAGAATGGTAGACCTTATTCAATTCTGGTTTATTTAGGAGACCGAACTTGTACAGAATGCCCCATGCTCAATATTTAACATAAGATTCTAAAACTCGCACACAAGAAACTAAAGTTTGTACTATTTCCAATTCAATTTGTCCCACTTCATTTGGATTCTCTATGAAGAAGTTATGATTGTTTTACCTAGAACACCTGTTTATTGAATAGCTTCAGGACTGGTCACAAACCCTATCTTCTACAGAGTGTATCTCCATAATTATAGTGAATCAATAGTTGAACGTTTTACCATAGGTACCTTGATATGTCTTATCAATACCATAGAAATTTAACCATCTGAATTGTTCTATTAAAAAAGTTATAGCAAAAATGGTAGGATGACCTGAAAATAACATACCTTAGAACACATCACCAAAATAAGTCATCCTCCCTTGAAATCCAGCCTTCTTTACTTCTGATTTCCTATGAAATTCAACTTGTATCAAATGAATGTATAATGATGTGTATTTATACCATTTATGTCACTTCCTTTTAACATTAGGTCTGACCTGACACTTTATTATTTTGTAATTCTTTTCTTTAATTATCTTCAGGCCCTACATGTACTTCCTTCTTCAATTCACTTTGTCATCTTCAAAAATTCATTTCTCCTCAACCATAAGGATTCACGTGACGTGCCACATACCACCGGAAACAACATGATGTATACTATCCATCCATTGGTGTTGTATATGCATATGCATTTTCCCTCATGTCCAAATACCTTCATCAATCTTGCGGTCCAAAACCCATGACTAGGGTTGACATCAATGACAACAACCAATCTTCCAACAATTACATCATGCTTATTTAGAGGCGGTTTCACCTATTTAATAGGCTCAATTCATCGTAATCGATGGGACTGGTGTGATGATTCAACCATGGTGAGTGTAATAAGTGAAAATCCAAACACAATTCAACCTAAGGTTGACCTAAACTAGAACTTAAAGAGCACAACCCTAATCAAATCTACTCTAACAACACGCAAACCAATTGACTCAGGGGCCTTATGAAAATCGACCATATGGGGAAGATGAAGTCCCCACAATATTGTCTAGTGAAGGTATGAGGAGTAGTTATAATGATCCATGCAAAAAATCCCATACTGGTCCAATAACCTTTATTAATACTGGAACCCTCTGGGGGAACTGATACCATGAACGAATGTCTGCCACATGTACTATAGGAACGTCCCACCCGTAGTCACCACTGTAGCTCCCTAGGAAAGGTCATTAAGACTACCACCTAAAAATAAATGACCATGTGAATAGTCAAAGATATGAACACACATAAGGGCATGTTAACTCAACCTAAATATCTGAAGGMATTAACGAATGAAACCCCTGTATATGTAGCAATCAAAACATTATCACAAACACCAAAACAAATAGAGAGGGGTAACCTCCCAAGTTTCCCTGATGATACCTCATACTTCTATATTTTGTTAGAGGAGGCTCCCAACACACCAGTTGTAAGAATGGATTTAACAATATTTAATGACTCCTAAGTTTTGTTTTCTGGCCTTGGAGAGTTTACTCTCCAATCCTAATCCAAGGTCCTAAGCCTATTTAATGTTGGTTCACTATAAAAGAAAATTGTCTAATAAATTTTAGATTACACATTTATTTTAGGGTTGTTTCTTAAGTCCAAGGGTAGTGAATAAAAATTTCATGATGTTTTGACTCTTGACCCAACCAAGCAAGTGGAAGAATAATAATGAAAATCATTCACTTTGATGAACTCTATATATGGGAGGGAGAGAGACTTTTCCTTTCCATTGCAAGTTTTGAAAGCGAAACTTCACACACGTAAAGAAACCAACAAATTATTCAGATCTGAAAGTATTTCAAGAATTAAAACCAAAGTATGTACCAATTCACTCTTTAGACTAATCCTTCAAAAACTCACAAGCCTGCAAATATTTTTGTTTTTTATTTTTTTCAATTGGAATGAAAAAAACATATTAATCTAAACAATAAAAGAGATTAGCAAACCGAAAACCAACAAAAAACAAGTAAGAGATGTAGGATATTGGTAGTAATGCATGAAATCACACTCCAGTGTCTCTATGGGATCCAAAACTCAAAATTTGGAAAACAATCTAATGGATATCTAGAGTTTGGGAGAAAAAATTTGCAAGGACAGTGATGCAATCTGTATTTACCAAAAGTATATCATATAATATATTAAAAGAAATCCCTAGTGTTATAATCCTAATTTGCACCAGACATGCATACCTGGCATCAGACCATCTCACTTTCCATTTTTTCAAAGCCGTCATTGAACGTCTCTTTTAAAAACCATCCTTTTGAATATGTACACGTCCTGCGCCACTGTTGCCCGCATGTATACACTAGCTGACCCATTACAACCCGCGTATACTGACAAAAGCACAAAAAATTGAAAGTTACAGATGGAATACAGATTTCCGGGTAATTTCCTAAACTGTTTAACCACCCATAGCTGGTCATTCAACCGGATAACTACTCTCTTTTAGCCTATAAAAGAAGAGGTAGGGGTCCCATTTAAAAAAACAAAAATAAGAGCAAAGAAACTCTGCCCTTTTTTTTATTCCCCTTGCCCCAATCTTTTGCAACCATTTTGTGAGAACTGAAGAGGAGAAACATATGTGGAAGAAGTTGGTGCACAGTTCAAGAGGATCCCAGGACTAGATTTGAGGAGAAGTAGCCGATCTCACCATTGTAAGTGACTCTTGTGAGGTTAATAAAAATAATTACTTTTCCTATCCCGCCATATGAGGTGTTCAATATTCAATTTTGATTGATATTTTATTAGAACATCTAACCCACTAATTCATATATAAGATGCATGTTCGTAGTTCTTTGCTTGTTTGTTTGTGAATGCGGGTTGGCTTTGGGAGGAGACTTTCAGTTGAGGAGCAACCAAACGCAAAAGGATTGACACCAAATGCGGAGTTCAAGGTAGAGTTACGATATCCTTTTATCCTTGTGTTTTATGCATGAATGTGGGGTTTATGTCGGGATAATAGTACAAAGTAGGAGACTTTAGACGGTTATTTCTTCATGCATTACAAAATCCTTAGTGCTATTCCATAGGGGTGTTTCCCACCCACATCAGAATTAGCGACCGTACTGGAGAAGATCTCTAGGGTTTTTTGGGGATACTTTTTGGGTGTTTTAAATTGGTTTGATTACCTATTTTTGAGTTTCAACAAGAGTCTGAGTTTGTAGGGATTTTGTTCTTCCATACCAGTATTCCTTTCTTTGATTGCCTGACTGTTTTTTTATTTTTTAGGAATTTGCAAAGGTGTACGCGGCTTGCAGTGAGCCTACAGGCATACATACACACCCTACCTTTGGACAACCCGTGTACATACGATGGCTACTAAAGTGTCAGTAGTGTGCTTGAGTTCAGAAAATCTTTTTTTTTTTAAAGGAGAGGCATTCATCCTCTTCCATGTCAGAAGTGATCCTTCTCAGGGGTTTTCTTGACCTAGTCCTAGTCTCTATTATTACATTCTTTAGCATAGGTATAACCTTAGATTAGCTTTTATTTATCAAAATTGTCCTTGCATTTTCTTTATCAAAGTAAGTTTTTGTGTCTTTAAGGGATTCTGGTTTTCAATACCAGTACTCCCTACCTGATTTGCTGGATTGTTTGTTTTCATTCTTGAGAGGTTACAGAGGTGTACGTGACCTGCAGTAAGCCTGCAGGTGTACATACGTGCCCTACCTTTGGAAAACCCATGTACATACGCCGGCTGCTGAAGTGTGAGTATTGTGCCTGTGTTGAGAATTTTATTTTTAATAAGGGACAAGTTGTACTTCCTAGGGGTTTTCTTGATCCATTCTTGGTCTCTGTTATAACAACCAATAGCTTAGGTTTGAATTCATTTTAGCTTTT
>SNQJ01S0043351.1:93205-107927 GCA_010110895.2 Picea sitchensis
TTGTCTTTTGAAACAATTTATTTCAATACCCTTGATAGGTTTTGGGCTTGATACCCTTCTCATTGCGGTCCACTCGACTGTCGACTGTACCCTCCTAGTGACTGTTCGCGTGCTGGAAACCTAGTTGCCTTTATTTTAGAGACTTACACAGGTTACTGCGGGGGTATACCATGGTACCTAGGAAAAACATCGGGCCACGCTTTGCAAAGTATACCCGGAGGGTGTTTCTGTATTCAAGTGACACTTGCACCGGTAAGTTTCTCTAGTGTTGGCTAGTGTAACTGTTCTTCCAACTAGCTAGTCATCTACTTGTCTTATCTCATAGGGAATTTTTCTAGTGTGTTCCAGTTCTTGAACGTTAATAGAAATCCCTAGTGTGTCATTGATATTCTCACATAGTGGAGGATCAGGAGCTCTGCCGGTCACGAAGGCTTCTTGGCCTACCACTGGTTAATCTGGAGCCACCCCCGCCACCGCTAAGGAGAAGACTAGACCAATAAGGGTCTTTTGAGGTGATCATGTCACAGGAAAATATACCCAACTCATCTCCGAGAGAAGAACATTTGATTCTAGAGGAACCAACCATTTCATACCTTGGAGAAGAATCTCTTGGTCTACACGAACCTTCGAACACTTATCTATCGGTGCCCATCATCGTACAGGTTTATCCTTATGAGAGCCAGATAGTGTCACAAGCAGCAATGGAAACAAATGTTGTGACTTATTTAGGGAATTCTCATATTCCCTCTATGGATGTCACTACAGGGGGTGTTCCACGTCCTAACCAACCATCGTCAGTCCGGACCACCATTGTTCTCGACCACCTCTACCACGGGAAATGTTTTGATTTCGTTTATCGCGACAATGACTGCTCCTTTCACCCAGAGTGCGACAGGACCTCCATTCTCATACGAGATGCCTAACTTTGATATGAAATCTATCCTTTCCTACTCCACTCTACAAAATTTAGGTCTGGGTTCAAGGAGCTCTAACGCTTCTCTGCAAGGATCCATGGGGCGCACTTCAGCTTCCTATAACTCTTTCCCTTATAGAGGGGGTCATATACATCCTTCACCCCCTTCGCTCAATGGTGCTCACCAACATCCCCCCGGGCCGAATATAAACTTTAGCGTGTTTGGAGTAGGTAGTCAAGGACTTCCTTCTTATAACATGCCAGTATAATCGACGTCGTTCTCTTTTTTCGACACATTTGGTAACAACGATTTATCGTCCGTTGTCGTCTTGGACGGGGGCAACCTCGGTTATGGACAACAAAATCCGATGCAGGGTAATATTCCTACACAGGGGGGAAACCGAGAATTCCTCCTTACAAGGACCTTGGAATCCATGGCAAGGATCAATTCCCTTGTTAGGGATGTTGACTGAGAGCAACCCCTTCCATAGCCAATGGAACCCCGGGCAACGCTCATGACCTATGCCCGTCATATCGGTAGGGGGCAACCCTTCCCAAAATCCTTGGAATGCAATGCAAGCCCAATCTTCTATGTCCTATTACGGGAGTCAGCCGATGATGTCTCAACAAGCATAGAATCCATACACTGGTCATGGCCATGGTTTTTACCAGAACCGTGGCCAACAACCTAACTTTTCCTAGAAAACTCGTGCCATTCAAACTCCAGGCCCCTTTCTCCATGGTTATAATCAACAACCCAAACTACCATTTCTAGAAACTTTTCATTTACCAGACTTGGAAAGGTTATTGAATGACCCTATCTGTCACGATCCGCATTGGCCTTCTATGCATACCAAGTTTCCTTCAGACATTCCAAAGTTCTAAGCTAAGCCTAATGAAGATATAGACGATCATATGACTACCTTTCATCTTTGTTTCTCGTCCAATTCATTGAAATACAACACCGTCTAGTTGTGTTTATTTCAACGCACTCTCATAGGGAGTGTTTTGAAATGGTACATTGAGCTCGATCTCTCAAGATACTCTTCCTTTGGTGAATCGGAAATGGCTTTCTTAAACCATTTCCAATTACTTTTGAGATACAACACTGACACTGAATTGATGGCCAACTTTGAGCAGACAAAGGTGGACCATATCTCCGATCACATCTGAGAATGGAAATGCTAGAAGAGTTTGATAAAATTGCCAGTCCCACCAGCATTCATGCTTGAGTGGTTCCTTAAGTCTTTGGTACCTTAGTTATCTAAATATGTCGCAATGTCGGGAGTGTTTTCTGAAGAAGATGCAATAATGAGATCTCAACAACTAGAGATTATTTACTCTCAATCTAATTTACTTTACAAAAAATTTCCAGATGCACCACGGAAAATACTTGACAAGACCAGACAGAGAGATGGACCACATGTTGATGGTATAGTTGGTTCAGCACAAACAAAGCCCGTTGAATCATCTATCAAAACAATTGCAACAATTATGGATACAACAAATAGCAGCCAGCCAGACCACTGGTCCAACTGCCCCCTCTACCTAAACATCAAATGTACACAGTGTGCAATCAACAAACCCTAAGGCAACCCAGCAGCCTGATGGAAAGAAGAAACAATGAAACAAGGGTAAGGGGGATAAGAAACCTACCAATAATGCTAGAGGGGGAAACACATAAAAGAATAAGTCAAAGTGTCTATGTAACCTGTGCACAGAAGACCACCCGACTAACCAGTGCCATCAACTTGCGGAGGCCCAAAAGTTATTGGCACAGCAACAACCTGTTGTGTTAACGAACCCATTTCAACATGGGAAAAATTTGACTCAAGCCTCTCCGAGGATGGATAAGGGTAGTCAAAGACCCCCTTCGTCTTCGAGTAATCCTTTGTCCACAAATGTGTATATGATGAAAGGTTATTCCTATATATCGACTAGAGCACATGATTACAGAATGCCAAACACCTCTGAGAAGAGTAAAGAAGCCGAAAACCACCTCTTCCTCTCCAGATCAAGAAGACGTTGGGAAAAATAATGACAGGCATCCCAAAAGGTGCATTCAAGAAAGCTTCTCACAATCCAAATGCAAGGGCTACCCAAAACTACTCTGTGGTGGAGGATTTGTCTCAAAACCCTTGTGCGATGTCTACTTTGGAAGTCCTCCATAGCTTCCCTTCCCATAGAAAGGCTCTGTTAGTCACCTTAGGATCTATTGAGACTTGTAATCTAGGTATGATCATGCTTGATACGACCAACTTAAAACCTTGTCTCCCTTACCACGTGACATTTCAGATTGTAGTGGCTTACACCACGAAAACATTTACAAGAAACATTTTCCACACGGTGGTTGATGAGTATGCCTCAACATGCATGATTTTGTTGGCGTGTTGGAAGGCCATTGGGAAACCCGTTTTGTCTCTGTCACTGACTCTTCTTACCGCTTTCGATGGTCGTTCGTTCTAACCACATGGCATCATCCCCTCTTTCCCCGTGTAGTTAGGAGGGAAGACGATGTGCATCGAGGTTGAAGTGGTCAATGCGTCTCTCGACTACAATATTTTTTTAGGAAGGAGTTGGACCTATGCTATACAAGCATTGGTCACTACAGTTTTCTGGGTCTTGTTGTTTCCACATGAGGGTCGGATCGTGACCATTGATCAGTTGTCTTTCTCCCGTCCTGACCCTTCATCAGGGGCATACACAGTCCCGATGATTGATAACCCTCAACTTGGCATCATCAACATAAGGGATGGTTTGTGCCCACCTTTGATGGGTACTTTTGATTACCAACCTCCTTACGACGATGTTAAGTTCATATCAGACCAGCCTAAGGTTGAGATTTTTCAAGTCTCATCATTTTCTATGAATTACTTCAACAATCCATGGAATCATCCTTCCCCATCGGCCACAATGGAAGGGACAGGGTACCAGGGTATTGCCATGCCATTTCCGCAGCTGAAGTTGCATACTCAATAGTCCAGCAAGCTTCCGGCAACCCCGATACGACTCCTGCACAAGAGTTAGATGCGATTCTCAATCCTACTTGGGCTCAAGTTTCCCTTGATGATAATGATTCTTTAGATTTAGTATTTCCCTCAGACGAAACAATTATTGAAGAAATGACTAGTCTAGATAGACCCTGGGATGATCTCCATCACAGACCTTATTTCCTCCTAGAGTTAAGAAGAATTGAAGCAGGAGAATTCACTTTGACTATGACTGGATATAGGTCTTGTCTTATCAAATCCTTGGTTACACACATTGTTTATGTCGAGGGTAATATGGAAACCATCACTGAAATAATACCTATTAATATCTCCAGAACCCCTGGCATCATGGAGATTTTCTCGTCAGAGTTGACTGTTCCCCCGAGGAAATTTGAATCTACACGGATTTATTTAAATCATTTCATGACTTTTTTACCTAGTATTATGAGGATATGCCAGGCATTGATCCAAGAACCGTCGAACACAAAATCATGACTTATCCTGATGCTAAGTCGGTCCGACAGAAGCTTCATCCAGTCAATCCTAAGAAAGAAACAACTATTAAGGCTGAAGTAGAAAACTGCTCAAAGCAAGTTTTATCTACCCCATCCATTTGAATCAATGGGTGTCAAATCTCATTCCAGTTGACAAAAAAAAGGGTATGATTCGCGTATGTATGAACTTCCATGATTTAAACAAGGCCTGTCCAAAGGATAATTTCCCCACACCATTTATTGACCAGATATTCGATGAATGTGCAGGTTGTGAGGCCTTTTATTTCATGTATGGTTTTTCGGGATACAATCAGATACATATCAAACCCAAAGACCAACACAAAACCACTTTCATTTGTCCATGGGCTACATTCGCTTATCGGAAGATGCCTTTTGGTCTGAAAAATGTTGAAGCTACCTTTCAGCATGCCATGTCTTTTGCTTTCCATGATCTCAAACATATAGTTGAGGCCTACCTTGATGATTTAGCATCATGATCTCGTAAGAGAGATGATCATCCCCCACACGTCCAAATTATCTTTGAGCGATGTCGCTACTACCAGATTCGCTAGAATCCAAACAAGTGCAGTTTTTCCGTGACGTCGGGTCTTCTACTAGGTTTCATAGTTTTGACAACAGGGATCATGGTCGATCCTCTCAAAGTTGAGGCAATAGTTCATTTTCCTCCACCGTGCACAATCCTTCAGCTTCAAAGTTTACAGGGAAAAGCGAACATTTTACAGAGTTTCGTCGCAAACTATGCCGAGATCACAAAGGGCTTTATGCATTTACTGAAGAAGGATGTTCCTTTTCATTAGGATGAATCCGCTCAACACTCTTTTGAAGCATTGAAATGCACCCTCACGACTACCCCTCTACTTCGGCCACCCAATTATAATAAGGACTTCTTATTGTACTTGGTTGTGGCAGAGTGGACCATCGATATGTTCTTGGTTCAGGAGGATCATTTTCTCTCAGAATATGTGATTTATTACCTAAGTCGAGGCCTGGTTGGACCAGAACTCAATTATTCCCACATTGAAAAACTTGTGTTTGCAACAGTTCATGATGTCCAATGGTTCTGTCCTTATATTTTGTTTTGCAAGACCACCATCATTGCCATTGTGAATCCATTTCAGTACGTGTTGACATGACGAGTAATTGGTGGAAATATTAGTAGATGGATAGTTGTCCTCCAAGAATTTGACTTAGATTTTGTTTCAGAAAAATCCAAAAATTCGTTGGTATTTGCAGAACTCATCTTTTAACTTTCGGTCGAGTCAGGTGATGTTATGCCCAAAGAGTCTCCTATTAAAGGAGACATGTTTTTGATCGCATCTTCGGACCCCTGGTATGGAGATGTACTTTTCTATCTCAAGAATTTGAAGTTCCCTGCCTTTACTTCTCGTGATGAGTGTCTCCGTATACGCCATCAGACCAATAACTATCTCATACTCGAGGAAACTTTATATCGTCGAGGTGTAGATTTCATCCTTCACCGATGTATCACACATGAAGAAGAATAAATTGTGCTTAACGATTTCCATACTGGAGCATGTGGTGGTCATTTGTCTGTGTTGGAAAGATCCCAAAAGATTCTACGAGCCGGTTACTTATGCCCGACATTAATCAAAGATTGTGTTGAATCAGTCAATAAGTGCCACCCATGTCAGATCTTCTCTTGGAAGATGAGGGCACACCCCGCTCCCATGTTTCTTGTCATCACCGTTGGTCCCTTCACCAAGTGGGGGATTGATTACACTACATGCAACCCCACTTCAGCAAGGGGGCACTGTTATATCATTGTAGAAGTAGACTATTTCACCAAGTGGGTCGAAGCTATGCCAATGTTCAAAGATGATGGAGAGAACACAACTCTCTTTTTGTTTAACTAGATAATAACAAGGTTCGACATCCCGAGAGATATTGTCACTGACCATGGAAGTCACTTTCAGAACAAAATGATGTCAGAGTTAACATCAAATCTTGGGTTGAGGAAAGAACATTCATCACCCTACTACCCACAAGCGAATGGTCAGGTGGAAGTTGTAAATAAATCTCTTAAGAACATTCTACAACAAACGATCAATTTGGCCAAGTCAAATTGGAATTTTATGTTATACTCAACATTATGGGCCCGATGAACACCTGTTAAGACTAAAACCAATTTCTCACCTTTTCAACTCGTTTACGGGATGGAAGTAGTCGTTCCCATAGAGTGCCAGATCCCATCTCTAAAGTTGGAAGTACAGCTATTTCCAGAAACTTCACCGCTTGAAGAGCATTTATTATACCTTGAGCAACTCAATGAGCAGTGTCGTGATGTGGCCCTAGATAATGGGGCTCACAAACAAAAATTCAAGTGTCAGTATGATCGATACGTTCATCCTTGGATTTTTCTTAAGGCGACATTCTCCTAGTCTATGACCAAGATAAGGACCCCCTGGGGGAAGGCAAGTTCAAACCCATGTGGTTCGGACCTTTCATCATGAAATAGGTTCTAAAGAAGGGTGCTTATCATCTGGTGTAATTTGAGGGAAATGCTTTGAAAGAGCCTAGAAATGGGCTCTACCTCAAGAAGAATTATGCGTAGGTGGGTCGCCTCGAGTGACTTTTTGTACATATGTATATTTCTCGTAGATTTATTTTTTTAGTTTTTGTCTTTTTGGTTTTATGGAGGTGTCATTTTTTATGTCATATTTTTCATTGTGGTAGATGTCAAGTGAATCAGAGGTGTTCGTTGGGTTTGCGGACAGTGCTAGTCGGCACACTTAGAGGCTTGCTTCCGCAGCTTGGGTGATTTTCACATCTCAGGGCCAATTACTATCTTCAAGAGGTATCTTTTTAGGTGACACCACAAACAATGTCATCGAATACAACACAGTTCTTGAGTTGCTTCGTGATTCTTTGTTGCTTGGTATCTCTCACCTCCGGGTCTATTTAGACGCTCAACTAGTTGTGTCTCAGTTAAATGGGGCTTACCGCGTTTATGATCCTACTCTACACCGACGGTTCCTTAGGGTACATCTCTTAGAGTGAAGCTTTGATTACATTACATATATCCATGTTCCTAGGATATTGAATCAAGTTACAGTTACTCTAGCTAATCATATATTAGATTGGAATATTGCACACATGTAAGAAAAATAACACACACACACATGTAAATACATTTGTAAAATATATGTAATCAATAAGATGTAAACAGATGAAAAATATTCATATATATATCAAAAAATATCAGAGTACAAGGGTGGGTGCAAGCGTCTCAAAAAATAGGTCTAGTAAGAGTCACGGGCTTATGCCCTAAAAAATGTACAAAAATGTGCCCTCGACACATACAAAGTCTAGCCTAGGTAAGGGCAGGGCCTGTTGGCCCTACCATATTGAACAACGATGTTGGCCAAATGCCGAAAGAGATGGACCTAGGTCCATGGTACCCCAATAACATGAGTTTGCATCGACAGTGGGAGATCCTCGATCTCTACCATAGGAACTGTACGAGTAAGCATGGTGAGGTTCTGCTCGACCTGTCTCAAAACTCTCTCAGCCTCTCTGGCTGGAGGTCTCCCTACTGTTACTGGTCTGTTGGCTACGACTGGTCCTGCCTCTGGTCGAGGACACCGCCTGGTCCTCTTGAAATCTGTCAGACGCACTGGCCCCACATATGCACATAACAGATACTTAAGTGTCATATACTCTGGTATACACACAAAAAAATGATATATATTAAAAAAGATATAAAAGTTAAATAACTTTAAAAAAAACAAACATACACATCTCTCCTCGCTCTTCTCCAGGAGGTACAGGCATGTTAGGATCTCTAGAAAACTTGATCCCAACATAGAGGTAGTCCTCTATGGCCAGAATCTGTCGTTCCCACCAAGCAAGAAACTTGTCCCCGAAGGCCTCGATGGTCCTCCCTCCCCCTTGTCGTGGAAACAATGTCGCCCACCTGTATATCGCTAGGAGAGAGGTATCATGCCCTCGTATCGTCTCTCTAGGACTGAGACTGGGGACCCTCGTGAAGAAGAAAGAGAAAAGAATAGTCCCAAACCCAAAGTTTTTGTGTCTCTGCATACGACACTCTGTCAAATACCTCTTCATAAAATCTAGTAAGGTGGTGATCCAGTCGACCATTTGTGCATTTAAGCACTGAACCGCACAATTCATGTGTTCCCGAGAATCCTGATGCAAATACGCGGATCCAATGATCCACCCAATAAGTAGAACTATCACTTTCAGCGATATGTTTATTGGCACCTGAGTGCCCACTTTGTCTATGTTGGCCTCGCAATGGAGTTCAATCGACTCTACTATGTTGTGAGGCCTGGAGGGAAAAGTGTGAAAGTTGACTGGTTCCCCACTCCTTGAGAGGCTAGTCAAAAAATAGATATCTTCAGTCGTTGGAGTCAACAAATGTCCCTCAAGAATGAATGCCTCTACGTCAGGATGCCAGTAATCTACCAAGGCATTCAACAACCTGGGTTGTTCATGCATGAATGGACACTGGAAGAATTTCAACAAACCACATTGAGCCAATGTGGTGATAGAATTAGGGTCCTCTCCGACCAAAAAATCAATGTTCTCATGCTCCCTCTCTCTCCAATGAATATACATCCTACAACTGAAAAGTTCATGGGGGATTAATTCTTGCATCTTTTAATTTTTTCCACATGTCGAAGAGTATACGTGGGTTGTAATATAAACAGTCGCATATACCCGCATGTAGTATTTTCTTTGCACGTGGACATACACTGGTTATCATAGGAAAACCTGTGTATACGTAGGGCCAACCTTTTTAAAGGTCAGCACCCCCCCAAAAAACAAAAAGAAATGCACAAACGAAGAATTGAAATGCAAGAGGGGCTAGTATGTACTTACTTGGTCCAAGTGGAAGCTTGTTTCATCCACTGAAGCTCCCAGAATCAACCCTTTTGACAAAGGGATGTTTTTGGCTTCTTAGCCAATTTTTCAATTAACAATGGTGATAATGAGCTGCCAACTTCTATTTATAGACTTTTTGGCCCCTTTTTGTTATTTTTTGGACCCCTTTGTCGTTTTTTCTAGATTGAAAATTGTTTAGTATGGTTCAAGAGTTTCTTATGGAAAGTTACAATAGGGTTACTTTGGGTATTGGGAAACTTTTTGGAGATTTGGGTCATTTTAAAGGTCCTTTGGTAAAAAGTTAATTTTTCAACTTGTTGCATCTAAGTTAGGAATCCACCTCCACTTTCTGTACCTCGTTGCTTTTGTTTCTTTGCCATAGGATCGACCCCACCAAGTTGCGACACGAAACCATCATTGTTGCTTTAGAAATGTCGTAATTTAGTGGTAGAGCCTCCCCCTTCATGGATGCCCTAGGTATATCCTAGTTGCATTTTTTGGCGTCCATGTCGTCGTTAATGACTATAGGCCCGGGAGTCCTTGTTAGTCTTATCCTGATTATGAGTTCGAGCCTCATTTTCTTGATTCACCATTACTCTTGACCTCACCCTCGGGACTCCCAAATAGTGACGGGTCTTCTTTCATGCCCTTTTCAGACCCTCTAAACATGAAAATATTGTCGAGCAATCTTGTTGCCCTTCACGCTCACTAAACTAAAATTTGAAGGCACGTCTTTCCGATGGTATTTTACCCCTTTTTCGGTTCGGATGGTCAACTGTACAAACAAAGGTATACTCTAGGAGCCTCGGTTGGTTCTCTAGAAGAGTATTCTCGGGTATAATTTTAGCCATTTTTCGGGCTTGAGGGACTAAATTTACAAAAAAGGAACCCCCACGGAGTCCATAGTTAAGCTCTTTTCAGACTCCCTAAAAGCGAAAAGATTGTCGAGTGACCTTGTTCCTTCACACTCGTTAAATTGGTCCAGAAGAACATCCTGTATGGATTCCATAGTTAAGCTCTTTTCAGACTCCTTAAAAATGAAAACATTGTCGAGTGATATTGTCTTTGTCACACTCGTTAAAAAGGTTTTGAATAGACATATTTTCGGTGCTAGTTTACCCCTATTTTGAACCAACTAGACTACCTTCGAAAAAGGTGCCCTAGAGGAGTCTCCTTTTACATTTTTTCAGACTCTCTAAAAATGAAAAACCTTCGAGCTTACCTTCTTTGGGCTCGTTAAAATTACATCGAAGGATGTTATCATTGTGTCTTGTTAATCACATTTTCATTCCTGCGTCTTTGGCCTAATGCTGTCTCCATGTTGCCCTCAAATGAACCATATGAAGCATGCCTTATACGCAAGCCTTTTAGCACTTTGCCTCTGTGTCTTGACACCTTGACCCATGGAGGGATTTTCCCGATTGTCCTTTTATTGCATATGTCTCCTTGCTCTGAGCATTAGTGTGTTTCTTGTGCTTGGAACTAGTATGTTTGCGACACTCGTTCCTCCTTTGTAACATAGGATTCTTTTATTCTTTTTCAAGATTCCCATAAATTATTGAAAAAGACAAAAAAATAAAATATACCCTAAAATGAGGAAGGGAAAAGTATTTTCTTTTTGGAAACACATGAGTCTCCCTTAGACAAAGCACATCCTTCCGTTTGTTCGTCAAGCTCTGGGAATTAATATGAACTTAGGAAGTTGTTCTCGCTACATAGAGTTGTGTCCTCCTCTATTTGGTTATTCTTCCAAACATATGGAGAGTTTGTGTTGCCTCCTACATTGTGAACTTATGCCAATACCATGTTGCCTAAGTCTCATCAGTTTTCATGCTATTGTCCAAGGGAATTTTTTACCAAGCTTGAGTCAACCATACTGTAGTTTGTCTCTTGACCTCATGCTCGACCATCCCAAAAATTCCAATAAAGTCTTTGTTCGAAATCAATGAAGCCCTCAGCCTGATCATCAAGATACTCTAGTCTGTTCCCGATGGGCCATCAAATACCTCTGGGTAGTGAAGTCGTACACTCATATTACACTCCTACCCAAGTTATGAAGATTTTGAATTTGTTGCTCAAGCTCTGAAGGCCTCATCTCTAGCTATCAGGCATCATTATCTTCTTGAAGATGGATACTATACATGTATATATTTTTTATTTCGAGATGTATATCCACTGTGTATTTCTCATGGATACACTTTATATAGTTATATGACATGGATATGCAATGTATTTTATTGGAAACCATGATTTTATTTCATTCTGAGCATGGGTATGCCCACCTCGGTGAGACAATTGTTATTTTTCAGATGGAACCTCCGGAATTCTGGTCCCTGGGCTCACTCGCTTCGTACGTTGGTAAATATTGGTAATGTATTTTGGCCATCAGATGCTCTTCTGACCTCACACATCAGGGGGAATTTGTTATAACCCTAATTTGCACCATACATGCATACCTGGCATCAGGCCATCTCACTTGCCACTTTTTCCAAGCCACCATTGAACAACTCTTCCATAAACCATCCTTTTGAATATGTACATGCACTACACCACTGTTTCCCGCGTGTATACACTAGATGACCCATTATAGCCCGCGTATACTAACAAAAGAAAAAAAATAGAAAGTTGCAGACGAAATACAAATTTTTGAGTAATTGCCTAAACCGTTTGACCACCCATAGCCGGTCATTCAACGGGATAAGTACTCTCTTTTAGCCTATAAAAGAGGAGGTAGGGGTCCCATTTCAAAAAAGAAAAATAAGAGCAAAGAAACTCTGGCCTTTTTTGTATTCCCGTTGCCCCAATCTTTTGCAACCATTTTGTGAGAACTGAAGAGGAGAATCATATGCGGAAGAAATTGGTGAACAGTTGAAGAGGAGCCAAGGACCCGTTTCGAGGAGTAGAAGCCGATCTCACCATTGTAAGTGACTTTTGTGAGGTTAATAAAAATAATTACTTTTCCCGTCCTGCCATATGAGGTGTTCAATATTCAATTTTGATTGATATTTTATTAGAACATCTAACCCACTAATTCATATATAAGATGCATGTTCGTAGTTCTTTATTTGTTTGTTTGTGAATGCAGGTTGGATTTGGGAGGAGACTTGCAGTCGAGGAGAAACCAAGCACAAAAGGATCGACACCAAATGCAGAGTTCAAGGTAAAGTTATTGGATCCTTTTATCCTTGTGTTTTATGCATGAATGTGGGGTTTATACCTGGATAATAGTAAAAAGTAGGAGACTTTAGACGGTTATTTCTGCATGCATTACATAACCCTTAGTGCTAGTGCGCATGGGAGTTTTCCCACCCACATCACCTAGACATCCTCTTTCCAATGGATTTGGTCTGGCTTCAATCATAATTCTCTATCAAAATATATTATCCAAACATAACACACAACCATCATGGAAAATATGAAAAATATTTGATTTTAAATCAACAATAACTTTTCTTTCCAGACACAGGTCTTGATGATTTTATTTTTTGAATTGACTAACTTTTCGAGAGGAATCCATATCTATAGATAATTCCTTGATATTCTACAAAGAAAATTATAGAAATTTATCTGAAGGTCGTGACCCTATTTTAGAGGAAAATATCTTTAAGAGGGCCAAGGAAAAACAACAAAGGATCTCCCCAATAAAGTTTCCAATTATGTTATGGGATAAAATTACATAGGGATCTTGCTGAATACACAAAAAAATATCCCTAGGATTAACCTAGTAATCCTATACAGAAAGAGGGATAGACTTCTTATGGTTTTCTTAGATATAGATTCAAACACATAAATTCATGATTATCCTAATGAGTGGTGAAGTTTTCATACCTCTATTGAGGTTGTCCTTCGTATCTCCTGGTTTTTGCAATCATGAAACTCCAGCTCCAAGCTCCACAACCTCCTTCCTGCATACAAAAGACAAGAAACACATTTCTACCTCTCTACTTTGTATTAGAATCATAGATCTTATTTAATTTTGATCATATCTACAATAGCATGAATGAAATCTAAACATTTGTTAATCAATTAAAAACATTTACAAGAGAGAAAATAAAATGACATATAAATAATCAAAAGAAAATTACATCAAGACATACCTTTAATGTTGATGCATGCTCCCTTGACCTCCTTGCTCCTTGATCCTCCTTTAGCTCCTTAATGAGGATAGGCTTCACTAACATTTGGTTGTGGTATATGGATTAGGTACCTATACAATTGGACATTATAACATTACTTTTAATTCTTACTCTTCTTTCCCAAGGATTTCCTTTTTTATATAGCTCTTTGGAAGAGGCTTGGTAGAGATTCTAGATATTATAGAGACTCGAACATTGTGAGTTCCTAGGCCCTTTCCATGAATATACAACTCATACCTCACCTTGAACCTTGTAACTCCCCTAATATAGAAGTTTCATGGGTCATTGATTGTTGAACACTGTTGAGGAGTGATGATCATCGCTTGTTGTCCCCTATGTGTCCAATGGTGATCTCCAAAAAAGGGCTAAACCTTAGGAAACATGTGTATTTGGACTTATATCCTCTGTATATATTCCCTTCTATTATTTAGGGTGGAAATTAAGGCTATAACATCATTTTATGTATGTCAACACACACAAAAACCTCTTTGCACCTTTTCAGAATCACACTTATTTTCCTTCTTGAAAAAAATAGGTCTAAAAATGGATTTCGGTTGGATTTTCATACGAGTGTCATATTTACAATGTGATGTTGTCACCTACAAATTATACCATTCTAACTTCGATGAAAATATGATTTTGAAAAATAAAAAAATGAAAGAAGTGTAAAATCAACTTTGGTTGGATGCAAAATAACCTGTATTTCATGGATAAATGAATTTTCATTCCTCAACATTTAAAACCATCTACTAAAACAAAATGATCCTCTATTACATGCAATTCTCAATTATGTTAAACTGATTTTAGTAAATATAATTGTTTATATTCCAAAATTTAATGTATATAGGGAGGATACATACTTTAGTGAGGGAGGTACCTAGGGGTATAATCAACTTAATGCAACCATACTCATGAAATGAAATCCAGTAAATAGTTGTGGTGAACTCATTAATTAATGTAATGTTGTCATATTCATTGAATGTGTTCCACTAGGTAGTTGTTCAGTAATAAAGGTAATAATGAGGGGTATAAGTTGGCATAATCCCATATGAATACTCATGAGAGAGTATATATACACATGCATATCATTATATTGAACATATTTTCTATTGAAATGTAACAAGCATGTCTTGTGAAGTGGTATTTTCTAGTTTTGGTGTTAAATATTGGGTGGTTTTACTTGTTATTATGAAATTTATTTGTTGGGGTTCTTTAAAAGTGGTATCATATCACTTTCTTGGGAAAAAGGGGAATAAATTTCCTTTTTTGGAACATTTTTAGGAGGAAAAATTGGACCATATG
>SNQJ01S0043351.1:107937-120801 GCA_010110895.2 Picea sitchensis
TCAGACTCTTAACTCGAAATGAGTGGCATGCCAACTCTTTTTTTCCATCCAACGTGACGTACAGGTCACTATCCCAATGCATTTAAATCCCATGATACGAAATGGGTACACTCAAATTGCAAAGGCTAGGATATGGATACGTTTTCATAAACCAAATATTAAACAAAAAATTGATATATCTTTTAAAAGAGATAAGCATACCATCAAATAGAAACTCATCATAGGTGTTTCATTGGTATATGATAAGCTCGTTTAAAATGAAAAATATATAAGCCCATTGACTCCTTGAGACCAAGCCTTAGATAAAAATCAACATGCAACTTGAGTTTCAATTTTCTTGATTCATGCTTACAATCATGAATCAAGCATGAAAATGCGAAAAAAAATGAAATGAAGAATCAAAACATCCTTTTTACAACCAACTAGTCACCTTCAAATAACAATATTTACAAGGTGAGGCATAAGCAGCTACATGAATTGTCATTTGTCACTGTAAGAGCACAAAATATGTAGGGCTGCCAACAATGGTGACTTTCTGGGAGAAGCAGTTATCTCTACATCACCCATGAGTTCATGTCAGGACTGCTTAGAATGATTACAGATCAAATCATAGTTGAAGGACATCAAGCATCTCAACAATCATTACACATGCCAACTTCAGATATCTTCCTGTTCAAATGAAATCCAGTGACAAATTTTAACTACAAGAGAAACGATATTCAAGTCAATGGATCTAATACTGTTGATAGGGATACTGTTGCCGGTAGGCGTCCATAGCCTCGGTAGGGATGTCAATTAACCCACTCTAATGACTCTACCCTGTCCAAGAAATTTCAATTCAAAATGAAAGATACTTAAGGCCAATATCAAAATTTATACCTGATAATTTTCTTGAACCTGACATTGGTTTGCTGCCAGCTGGCCTGTTCAGTACCCCGATGAAGTTATCTTGGAATCATGCATACATTTACCCACTACCAGCAGACCTATTCATTATCCTAGTAGGTTTACAAACACTTCCCACAACTCTCGAGAAATTATTTACAATCTGATAAAAATTTAAAGATATTCAGAAGAGCGGGGTGATGCTGAAAATTTCAGTCTTTAGAACACTTGTTATTTTCTAGCCTTTAACTTTTGTCCTTGATAAACTTCATTATGATCTGAAATTAGTTTTCTCATGAAACCAATTTTTCAAGGATAGGAAGGCATACTTGAGTTTCTTTCTTTAAAATTAGGGACAACATAAAAATCTTTAAAGATGGTCATGTCAGCTCATAATTATAAAGTGAGACCAGGAAACCTGCTTCAAACATAAAGTTTTCTTTAGCCAGTCTATGTTCCAACAATTCATAGCATTGATTCTTTTGAAAATACCTTAACATTTTCTCCATAATGATTCATTCTAGTTTCCCTCCACGAACTAAAAGGTGGCACAAACATAAGTTTAACTAGGAAGCAGTGGAAACAAACAAAATGAAAAGAACCAAAATCAGAAAAAAAAATAAAAATAAATCAAAACAAAAAGATATGTACAAAAGGTGGATCTGGAATTATCACAAAAAATACCTCTTGAGAGCTTCGCCATTCATTGGGAAGGTGTCTGGCTGTCCCTCTAAATTATGTAGGTGGAAAGAGCTGGGACCTAGTTTTTCAGCGATTACGAAGGGCCCAAACCATAGGTCCTGGAACTTGGTGTGTTCTCCTTTCCCTTCATGAGGTTTATCCCACTTGAGAAACAAATCTCCTACCTTGAAGTTTCTATCTGAAGCAGAGTTTGAATCAAACCATCCTTTCACAATATGGTGATGCTGATCTAGTCTCTCTTTTTCTTGTTCTCTTAATTCCTCTAGTTTCAACAAAGCATTAATTTGACTTTCCAGAGGAGGAAAATCCTCTTCCTGAACTTTCTGCGTTAATTGCAAAGAGGGAAGCAAAACATGAGGAGGGAGAATTGCTTCTCTTCTGTAGACGAGAAATAAATGATAATTACCAACAGAGATTTTCGGAGTCACCCTATCATCCCAGAGTGCATTAAAAAGCACGTTGTGCCAGTTCTTGTGGTTTTCAAAAAATATCCTCTTGATGATATTGATCAGGTTTTTGTTTGTCGATTATGCTAAGTTGTTTCCTTGGGGGTAATAGCTGGCAGAATATTTCAGTTTGATCCCTTTTTCTAAAAAAAAAACACTCATATCGAGGGATGAAAAGTAGGAAGCATTATCGAAGACCAAACACTCGAGAATACTGAATCTAGTAATGATGTTTGAGTTAAGGAAAGATATTACCTGATTAGTGTTTACCACTTTTAGTGGTAAAGCCTCAGACCATTTGGTAAAATAATGATGTATTTATGTTGTTGTGAGGAAATGGGGTTAATTGGCCCTATGATGTCAATACCTCACTGCTAAAAAGGTGAATCTACCAAAACAGGTTGCAAAGGGAATGCTGCCTTTCGTACTCATCCAACAACCTTTTGGCAGATTATGCATTTACGACATAATGCATGGGCATCTTTGAACAACATGGGCCAATAGTACCCAACTCTTAATACTTTGTGAGAAGTGGTGTCTCCACCGAAGTGCCTACCAGATTCACCCGCATGCAGTTCAGATAATACTTTCTCTTCTTCATCTCTTTCCAAACAACGCATGAGGTCATTATCAAAATTCTTATGGAATAATACATCATTTATAGCTGGAAAGGTGCATATTTTAGTCTTAATGATCTTCTCTTTTTTGGATCGAGATGGTGAGGAGAAGAACCGTGTGTTAGATAAAACTTAATATCATCAAACTAAGAATTAACAACAAATTGTGTACAACAGATCTGATTTTAACCGTGTTGATTTACAGTAAAGACATTAATTTGACTCTGTCGCTCTTCAAATGAATCAACCACTAGTTTGCATAGACCTTGACCTCTGACAATTTATGCAGGGGTAATTTCGAGGTCATACTCTTGTAACAATGTCATCTAGTTTGCCCATTTTTCATCCAATTCCTTTTGTACTAACAAGTTTCTGACAACAGGATAAGGCACAACGAATTTAGTTCTGGATTTCAGCAAATATGATTGGAAATGTTTCACTGCTTTGAAAACTACATAAGCATGTTGATCTACAGTCGGGTAGTTAAACTTTGCTCCTTTGAAGGCTGAGCTCATGAAGGCAATGGGGATTTCATTTCTTTCAGCATTCTTTTGGGTCAACACAACAACATAAGATGGGTCAAAGGCGAAAGTATAAAGAGTGAAATCTTGTGAGAAATCAAGACTCATCAAGGAAGGGGCTTCCACTCTATATTAATTAGAAAAATAACAATAAAAACACAAATAAGATAAAAAACAATCTTACCATTCAACTGATAACCAAATTTGAATCACAAAATCTCAGAGTTGATCACGGCCTTGACACTATCAACATTTTTTATTATGATATTTCCAATCCTTTTTAAACGTTTTCCTTGCCTTTGTGCACTCATCTTGAGCTCGCGGTTTTCAATTGTTAATGAGTAGTTTTGAGCCGTAAGATCCTTGATCTTTTCTTGAAGTAAGGGGATATCTATGTAATATAGACCTATCCAATGTAAACACACTTCACAATTTACAGCAGGGGAAAATGGTTGAGGAAGCGCATGACTGTGTGTTACGACACTATCACTATCCACTGTCAGCCTTTGTTTGAGTTTAATTCCTGGAAAATCCTTGTTGTGTTTCAGGCACGGTGGCAGGTTATTCACATAATCGAAAGTTTGACTGAGATCTGGTTTAGAGTGATTCGGGTTTTCAACTGCCAGGAATTTTTTAATCTTAGAATCAGAGCTCTCATGGACCTTGATCTATTCGATCGAGCTCACATGAGCATTTGATCTATTTCGTAGGCTCCTCAAAATTAGTCTCTCGGTCCTCTTGTTGTTAAAACCTCGCATGTCTCGATTTTTCTTTGAATGTTTGGAAGGGTTTCCACTGGTGCATTTTATGTTAAGGTTAGGGTCAACAACTTGTTCACACTTAGGAATTTTAACAGGTTTGGAGATGACATCCTACTACTCACACACAGACTGATCAGGCATAGCCCTTTCACAAATATTTTCGCACAAGAAAACTGGCCTATCACTGGAGGGAAAAAGAGGCTTCTCTAGCATAGGTTTATCAACCATAAGAGTCTCTATAGAGTTTACTGTAACAAATCCATTGTGATTTATGAAAGAATCCCAATCGTCACTGAGTAGTTTCAGATGATGGACTAACAATAACTTAATCAACCCATGGTGAAATAAGTTGGAAGCCAATTTATGCCTTTTATATCTCTTTTACATTTTATACAAGCTCCTTAATAAGTAAAATGGCATATTTAACTGAAAACCGATAAAATGCATGAGTAACCTTATGTGGTAGAGGAAGACGAGGCTGTAGCAGCCTTCACAAGTAACAAATTTCCTTAACACTGCCAATAAATCATGCCATTTATCCTTCAACATAGAGAGTGGCATAGCTTTGTCACTGCATTGAATTTTTCGGGAGGTGAAAAACAAAATCCATGGTACCTCATCCAACTTTGAATTTTTAAACCATTTTTTTCCGGTGAGGGGGAGGCTTGTTGCCTCACTCAGAAATTCCTTGGTGATTTCCAATTGAATATTGCCCACTTTGGCTCGACATCCATCGAATGTAAGGGTAAAATCTTGGGCCACTTGTAAGTTATAACACTGTAATTTCCTGAGAAACACAACCCAGCCCTAACTTTTAAGGTCTTCACTCACGTCATCACACAGTAGAAAAGTTTGGGAGCCATTCGGCTCAACTCATATGATGAGGGCCATAAGGGTTTGAACATATGGAAATATAGGCCGACCAGATTTCACTGTGGCTTTAGATGACATAGGTAGCAGGATTAATTCTGAACTGATTCCATGAAAAAAAAATAAGCAGAGAGCCCGTGCTATCAAAACAAACATAAGGAGGTCTTGGATATGGGGTTTAAACACTCCTTGTCATGAATGATTTGAGTACATCCACTTCTCAGACTCTTAACTCGAAATGAATGGCCTATCAACTCTTTTTTTCCAGCCAACATAACGTATAGGACACAATCCCAATGCGTTTAAATCCCATAGTACAAAATGGGTACACTCGAATTGTAAAGGCTAGGATATGGATACATTTTCATAAACCAAATATTAAACAAATAATTGGTATATCGTTTAAAAGAGATAAGAATACCATCAAATAGAAACTCATCATAGGTGTTTCATTGGTATATGATAAGCTCATTTAAAATGAAAAAGATATAAGCCCATTGACTCCTTGAGACCAATCCTTAGATAAAATTCAACATGCAACTTGAGTTTCAATTTTCTTGATTCATTCTTACAGTCATGAATCAAGCATGAAAATGCAAAATGAAAATGAAATGAAGAATCAAAACATCATTTTTACAACCGACTAGTCACCTTCAAATAACAATATTTACAAGGTGAGGTGTAGGAAGCTACATGAATTTTCATTTGTCACTTTAAGAGAAAAAAATATTTAGGGCTTCCAACACTATTGTGCACCCCAAACAGAGATCGTATGCCAAAGTTACGCCCCCCAAGAAGTTGATACACCAAACTACCCAAAACAGGGTCCACAAAATTGTTGGCTTTTCATCTTCCGATGTTAGGGTTTTGGATTTTATTTATGATAAAAATATATTTATAGACTCATAGTAATGATCTTCTTATGAATTTGAGTATCCATCACATCTCTTCTCAGAGATAAGATTCCACCATTATAGCGAGTCTTTCACTTTGTATTTCTATATTTTTGTACATTTCTCTCATTAATAGAAATTGTGTATTACTATATCTCTGTGTTTATGATTTCATATATGATATATTTATATTATATTATTGGATATCTAAGATATATATGTACATTTATTTTTTATATTTCCTCTCATTTCGTGCCGAAAATAATCTAGATCGGTGGTATCAGAGCAAGTTTCACTTGATCATTTTTTCAGTGCATGTCCTCGACGAGGTTCAAGTTTATAAAGTGGAGTCTTGAGCTTGTCTATATTGAGTAAAATATATCTCGCATTCCAAAGAAACCCTTCATGGTGGAATAAAATAAAAATTATAGAGTAGATGATTCTATTAATCTGTTGCTTGGGAAATCTCTCACATGACAGAGGGACAAAATGATGGATAAAATTCCCACATCCTTCAACACATTCTGATAAAAACAAGAAAGTATTTATTAAAAGATCATTTTGGAAGCACATATCCTTTCAAGGTACAATTCAATTTTGATATTCTCGTATTTGGAGGTCAGATAGATGTGGATGCCCTGGAAAAATGGTTAAATCTGCTAGAAGGTTATTTCTTTGTTCATAATTTTGCCAATAGGGAAAATATCACCTTCTCACTCCTTAAGGCTCTGCCCCATGTCAAACATTAGTGGCAAACTTACTGGGAGAAAATTTCAACAGAGGAGTCGAGAATATATGGGGTCGAGCCCACTTAGGATTTTTTTGTGGATGAGGTCAAGGAATAATATTACCCTATTGGAAACTATGAAGACAAATACATGAGATGGACCACATTGCATTAAGAGAGGCGCCAAGATATGTCATATTTCACCAATACCTTCCATAACTTGTGCACCAAGATGGGTATCAAAGACTCCGAGTGACAATTGGTTCTGAAATATCGTGGGGCGCTACATAAATACATCCAAACTTAGATGGATTTTCTAGACATCTCATCACTAGGTGGTACTTATCGATATGTTGTTAAAATCAAGCATAAATTTAAGCACCAGAACAAACAAGAGTTCAGGTCTACAAATCCACAACAACCAAACCATGATAAAGATGACCCTAACAAACAAACTTCAAAAAACCAACCCAAGCCACATGAAATGAAGGGTAATGGAAAAATGAAGAAGGAAACTCGAAAGTGGTTTGATTTCCAAAAAATCCCCTGGCACAACACTGATAAATGTCACTCAAAACAGTCATTGGTGTCCAAGATCAAAGACAAGGAGTCAAACACTGATTCAGAAAATAATGGGAAAAGAAAGATCATCGATGCAGACCCCACTTCTATTGTCGTGACCGCAACAATTCAACCATAAGTACCAATAGATCCTTAAAAGGGGGAGCTCCTTTTTCATTCACATATGTGGGTGAAGGGGACCCCACTACATTTTGTTGTTGATATAAGAATCTAGAACAACCTCATCTCAGAAGAGGTCATTAAACAAGTGGGATTGTCGAAAACACCACACTTGAAACCATACAACATCGGGTGGCTTTTCTAGGGATGATATATCTGTGTTAGCCAACAATGTCTATTGTCATACGACATATTTCCATTTAAGGATGTTTGTGATGTTCTCTTGGGCCAACCATATATGTGGAAGTGTCATGTTATCTATGAGTTTCGAATATGTGATGACATTGTTACTTCTGGGGGTCATCTCTATAGGATACCAAAGGTATTTCTAACTATTGTACTACCTAAAAAGTGTCACAAGGTAGTATATCATACTATAAAATTCAACTTCTTCACAATCTGTTCAAAAGGTTATCAAAAGAACACCACAACCATTGTAGCCTCAGTCCAAGCACCTTCTGCCCAACGTAAGTGGTTCGAAAATATTGAATCAAAGCACAAGGCTTCCGTCCATACACAATCATCTCTTGTATCCATAATAGTTAAAAATTTCCAACCCTTCCATCCATAGGTTTGTAACAACCTTCAAAAGGCTAAGCAGTGCAACTTCTACCGCAAGGCAAGCAGTTCATCAAGATGCAGATTCAACAAACGCGTTTCCCTCTCCCCCAGGAACTCAATGCAATGGATACCATTGATTACTAAAGAGGGAGGATTGATCTAGGTGGATATTATTGGCCACCCACCTATTCCAACTGGCTCAAAATAGTCTTCTAGAAACTTACTATTTTTAGCAGTTTTTCGGTTCCTAAAATTCTAGGGCCATTTTGAGGGCCTAAATGATTTTTTCTCCAAATCGAGCACCTAAATGATGGAAAAAGACTCTCATTGATCCCCCAACATTAATATAATTACTTATACCTTTCCAAGGAGCTAGCATGCGCCCCAAATGAATATCGTATGTCAAAGTTATTCCCCTGGGAAGTTGATACACCAAACTACCCAAAACGGGGTCCACAAAATTGTTGGCTTTTCATCTTCCGGGGTTAAGGCTTTGGATTTTATTTATATTAAAAAGGAATTTAGAGCCTCATTGTAATGATATTATTTCAAATTTGAGTATCTTTCACATCTCTTCTCATATATAAGTTGCCACCATTTTAGTGAGTCTTTCAGTCTGTATTTCTACAGTTTTGTACATTTCTCTCATTAATAGAAATTGTATATTACTGTATATTTGTGTTTATGGTTGCATATATAATATATTTTTGTTATATTATTGGATATGTAAGATATATCCATACATTTAGTTATTATATCTTCGCTCTCATTTCATGCCAAAAATAATCTGGATCAGTGGTATCAGAGCATGCTACTATTGATCATTTTTTCAGTGCATGTCCCTGATGAGGCCTGAATATAGCAGGTTGGGTCTCAAGCTTGTATCTCTTCAGGAAAATATCTTTCAAACTCCCAAGAAACCTTCCATGGGAGAAGAAAATAAAAGTGACATAGAAAATGATTCTATTAATATGTTTCTTGAGAAAGCTCTCACGTGACAAAGGGATGAAATGATGCATAATTTTTCCCACATCCTTCAAAGCCTATCGATAGAAATAGGTGCATATTCATCAAGAAGACACTTTGGAAACACCTTTCCTTTCAAGGTAAAATTCAATTTTATATTCCTGTATTTGAAGGTTAGATAAATGCTTATGCCCTAGAAAAATGGTTAAATATGCTAGAAGGTTATTTCTCTATTCACAATTTTTTCGACAGGGAAAATATCACCTTTGTACTCCTTAAGGCTCTCCCCCATGTCAAACATTGGTGGGAAAATTACTAGGATAAAATTTAGATAGAGGCGTCGGGAATATATGGGGTCGATCCCACTAGGGAATTGTTTTTGGATGCAGTCCAGGAACAATATTACCTTGTTGGAAACTATGAATACCAATACACGAGACAGACCATGCTACACCAAGAGAGGCTTCAAGTAGTGTCATATTTCACCAATACCTTCCATACCTTTGGCACCAAGTTTGGTATCAGAGACTCCAAGAGACATTTGGTTCTCAAATACCATGGAAATCTACACAGATACATCCAAATTGAAATGGATTTTCTGGACATCTCATCATGGGGTGTTGCTTATCGATATGTTGTTAAAATCAAGTAGAAATTTAAGCACCAAAACAAATGAGAGTTCATGTTTGTAAATCTGCAACAACCAAAGCAGGATAAATTCAACCCTAACAAACATCCTTCATAAAACCAACCCAAGCCAAAACAAAGGAAGGGTAATGGAAATATGAAGAAGGACAATGGCAAGTGGTGCGATTTCTATAAAAGCTACTGACACAACACTGATGAATGTTTCTCAAAACAGTCATTGGTGGCTAAGATCAAAGACTAGGTGTCAAAACTTGATTCAGAATATGATTTAGAAAATAATGGGAAAAGAAAGATCATCGATGAAGACCCCACTACTACTGTTGTGACCACAACAATTCAAATAGAAGAAACAACATATCCTTAAGAGGGGGAACTCATGTTTCATTCACATATGTGGGTAAATGGGACCTTGCTTCATTTTATTGTTTAAAATGGAAGCTAGAAGAACCTCATCTCATCACAGGTCGTCAAACAATTGGTATTTTTGAAAACACCACACCCATAACCATACAACATCAGGTGGCTTCGCCAGGGACAAGATCTCTATGTCCACCAACAGTGTCGATTTTCATATGACATCCAGACCTTCAAGGATGAGGTATTATGTGATGTTTCCCCACTAGATGTCTGTGATGTTCTCTTGGGAATCCATATATGTGGAAGTTCCATGCTATCTATGATTCTTGATTTCATACTGTAATTGTTACTCTGGGTGGTCATATCTACAGGATACTAGAGGTAGTTTTGACTATTGTACTACCTAAACAGTGTCACAAGGTAGTATCTCATACTACAAAATTCATCTTCTTCAAAATATGTTCAAAAGGCGAATAAAAGAACACCGCAACCACTGTAGCCTCAGTCCAAGAACCTTCTTTGTAGTAGAAGCAGGTCGACACGATTGAAGAAAAGTGAAAGTATTCCTTCTGCACATAGTCATATCATGTAGCCAAACTAGTTAAAAAGGTCCAACCCTTCTAGCCACAGGTTTTTGAAAACCTTCAACAAGCTAAACATAAACAACGCAACTTCTCCAACAAGGAAAGTACCTCATCATGATGTAGATTCAAAAAACACTTTTTCCTCTCCCCTAGGAAGTCAATGTAATGGAGACCATTGCTTCCCAAGGTATGATTGATCTAGTTTGATATCGATGGCCACCCACCTATTCTAACTGGCTCAAAACAGTCTTCTAGTAACTTACTATTTTTAGTAGTTTTTTTTGTTCCTAAACTTCTAGGGCCATTTTGAGGGCCTAAATGACCTTTTTTTGGGATAGAACACCATAATTATAGTTGAATTATCTCATTGATCCCAAAAAATGTATCTCCTCATTGATACCTTTCTAATGAGATATCGTGCACCCCAAATGGAGATCATATGCCAAAGTTACGCACCTGGTAAGTTCATACACCAAACTACCCAAAACGGGGTCCAAAACATTATTGGCTTTTCATCTTTTGTGGTTAGGGTTTTGGATTTTATTTATGCTAAAAAGGAATTTAGAGCCTCATTGTAATTAAATTCTTGTTAATGTGAGTAGACGTCACATCTCTTCTTAGAGATAATCTACCACCATTCTAGCGAGTCTTTCACTCTATATTTCTACATTTTTGGACATTTTGCTCATTAATAGAAATTATGTATTATTGTATCTTTGTGTTTATGGTTGCATATATGATATATTTATGTTATATTATTGGATATATTAGATATTTCTATACATTTATTTATTATATCTTCTCTCTCATTTCATGCCGAAAATAATCTCGATCAGTGGTATCAGAGCAAGCTGCTCTTGATCGTTTTTTTCAGTGCATGTCCCTGACGAGGTTTGAGTATAGAAATTTGGGTCTCGATCTTGTTTCTCTTGAGGAAAATTACTCTCTCACTCCCAAGAAACCCTCCATGGAGGAAGAAAAGAAAAACAACAGAGCATGTGATTCTATTAATATGTTGCTTGAGCAAGCTCTCACTTGACAAAGGGATGAAATGATGGAGAATTTTCCCACATCCTTCAATGTCTACTAATATCAATAGTTTCATATTCATCAAGCGACCACTTTGGAATAACCTCACCTTTTAAGGTACAAGTCAATTTTGATATTCCCGTATTTGAAGGTCACATGGATGTAGATTCCCTAGAAAAATGGTTAAATCTGCTAGAAGGTTATTTCTCTGTTCACAATTTTTCCGATAGGGAAAATATCACCTTTGCACTCCTTAAGGCTCCCCCCCATTGAAAAAATTGGTGGGAAACTTACTGGGAGAAAAGTTCCAAAAAGGATTTGGGAATATATGGGTTCAAGCCCACTTGGGAATTTTTTGTGGATGCGGTCAAGGAACTATATTTTACCCTTATGGCAACTATGAATACCAATACATGAGATAGACTATGCTATGTCAAGAGAGGAGCCAAGAAGTGTTGGAGTTAACCAATACCTTCCATACCTTGTGCACCAAGGTGGGTATCAAAGACTCTGAGTGACATTTGGTTCTGAAATAATGTGGGGATATACAAAGATATATCCAAACTAAAATGGATTTTTTGGACATCTCATCACTAGGTGTTGCTTATCAATATGTTTTTAAAATCGAGAAGACATTTAAGAACAAGAACAAATGAGAGTTTGGTTCTGCAAATCTGCAACAACCAAAGCATGATAAATATGGTCCTAACAAACAACGTTCAAAAAACCAACCCAAGCCACAAGAAAGGAAGGGTAACACAAAGACGAAGAAGCACACTAGCAAGTGGTGCAATTTCCACAAAATCCCCTGGAACAACACGAATGAATGTCTCTCAAAATAGTCATTGGTGGCTGATATCAAAGACAAGGAGTTGAACCTTGATTCATAATCTGATTCGGAAAATAATGGGAAAAATATAGATCATCGATGCAGAACCCACTTCTATTGTCGTGACCACAACAATTCAACTAGAAGAACCAACATATCTTGAAGAGGGAGAGTGTATTTTTCATTTACATATGTGGTTGAAGGGGACCCCGCTGCATTTTATTGTTGATAAATGAATCTATAAGAACCTCATCTCAGCATAGGTCGTCAAACAGTTGGGATTATCGACAAAACCACACCCACAACCATACAACATCGGGTGGATTCTCTAGGGATGATATCTCCATGTCATCCAATAGTTTTGATTGTCATATGACATCCTGCCCTTCAAGGATGGGGTATTATTTGTTGTTTCCCCGCTAGATGTCTATGATGTTCTCTTGGGCCAGCCATATATGTGGAAGTGCCATGTTATATATGAGTCTTGACCCTGTAGTGTCATTTTTACTCTGGTGGGTCATCTCTACAGGATACCTGAGGTATTTTTAACTATTGTACTACCTAAAAAGTGTCGCAAGGTAGTATCTCATACTACACAATTCATCTTCTTCACAATCTGTTCAAACGGTGAACATAAGATCGCCGCAACCACTGTAGCCTCAGTCCAAGCACCTTCTATCCAGTAAAAGTGGGTCGAAAATATTGAAGTAAAGAGAAAGGATTCCTT
>SNQJ01S0043353.1:27125-70887 GCA_010110895.2 Picea sitchensis
TTTTCTTAATGTAAATTTTAATAAATAAATTATGAAGTGATAGGCACTTTTAGATTTAGGAGTCGATTTGCAGTGTTTTATTTGTGATGATGTCAGTTTGGTCAAGGCCATAGTTTCAATTAGGTAATCGTTTTAACTCCAAAATAAAAGTGTTTCTACTAGTAGCATCACTTTTCGATTCAAGGGTCAGTTTTAAGGTTCTTTCCACAATGTCCACAATATCAAGAGCGTGATTTTAAACAAGTCACAATTTTAACCACCTCCAAAAAAAAGGGTGCTACCGGTAGCACCACTTTTTGAAATAGGGGTAAAAATATGACCTCTAAGAAAACAAGAACTTTGGAGAGTTCTCATTATGTTAGTAACTTTGTTAGAGATCATACACTTTAATTAGACAATATTAGTGGCAACCATGACAAACTGGGAAGAAACACTTTCCAAGTTTAGTACAACTTTGCAAAGTTTGAACATGGAGCACTAAGGGACATGGAGGCATTGGTGGAAAATATTGTAAATTTTTTCCCTCTAGTATATATTGAGGAGTAAAAGAACATGCAATTCCACAAGTGTTGCAAGTGTCATCCTCCTAACATCAAGCTAAACAACCCAAGCTAACTCCCAAGTTGTACTTGTTTGATGATATTTTCATTTATTCTTCTAGTCAATATACTTAAGTGATTTTCCCTTATAAAAAATTATTGAAATTAAGTAGCTACGTCTTGTATGTTATGGAAAATATCCTTTGACTAAATAGTTTCAACTAAGGGATAGATATTTTTACAAAGTCACACAAGAATTGCACTTAGCCCTGAATGTAATAAGTGACCCACTTATGCATGTGTTGGCCCTTGAGGGATGAACATGCCTATAGGAGGATTTGAACATCTCACTTTACCAACCAATCAAGAAATATTTTGTTGACATTTACTTAATGGTACATGTATCTTTAGTTTTTCATATCTAAATTAATTTATTTTGCATTTTGTTTTTATTTGTATCCACATTATGTTTAGTTTTATGATCTATATATTGTAAGTATATATGGTACCATGTTTTCCAATTTTGTGTAAGGTAAAAATAGATAGTAAAGGGAATCAACTTTGACATTTAGAGGTTGGCATATTATTGCACTGATAGAAGTAAGGTGCATTATATAGTCTAGTATGAGGGATAGGTGTAATGTATGTGCTTAATGATAATATAATATTTAAAAAAAAATAGCAGTATAGATGGGATGTGTAATATGGGTTCTTATAACACAAAATAAAATAAGAAAATAGAAAATGTAACGAAAATAAAAATT
Source organism: Picea sitchensis (assembly GCA_010110895.2). Lineage (NCBI taxonomy): Eukaryota > Viridiplantae > Streptophyta > Pinopsida > Pinales > Pinaceae > Picea > Picea sitchensis. The sequence goes on from SNQJ01S0043353.1 coordinate 28,429, forward strand.
CAAGAACATACACATACATCCTAGCCTCCTAGATATAATGGCCATATTTAGAACTTATATGTACTCATTAGGACTTAGGAATCCCAAGGGGTTAGTTCAATCGACGATCATCAGTGTAGTTGGGCATTTAGCTAGTTGTGTATCAACAAGTGCCTAGTTTGAATCCATGTGGGTGAAGCATAGTAGTCTACATCGAAAGGTTTGCTAGGGATTCCATCCATGAATACAAGGAATCCCATTTGGGTTTCCTTGGGGTGGGGAATAGGACTCAAGCATATAATAAAGTCTTAATGATAAAGTGATATAATTATAATTTAATTAATGTTGTCATTTAATGATTAGGTATTCAATAGTTATGTACATGTTTCCTTTCTCTCCTACTATATAAAGAGACATTCCATCACTCAATTAATGAATCAATCAATCCCAATGGGTTAGCTCAACTAGTTGGTTCTAGTGTTATTGGGAATTTGGCTAGTTCCAAACCAACAAGTGTTTGTTTTAAATCCCTTTGGGTGAGATGCACTAGTCTATGTCAACGAGTTTACTAGGGATGCCATCCGCAAATGCGGGGAAGCATCCCTTGAATTTCCCTATAAAATTTTCCTTAGAAAAAATAATGAATCAACCCATTTTCTTGTGTTCTCTTATATGTATTCATGTCCACACTTATCTATGTAAAACTCACATGGTATCACTACAACGTGAGCCCATTTTTTTGGACCTTAATCTCAACATGAATTCTTTGTTCACTTATTTAGGTCAAAATTTTATCATTATTTAATTTATCATCATTTCAACAACCAATTTCATGTATGAAAAATTTTCAACCTTATCTCCGTAGTCATTTTTGAATGTTATTATTCCATTCGAAAAAATGGTTGAACGATAGGTTGTAATATAGGTCGCTATTAACTACAAAAACCGGTTCTAAAACTTGGTTATGAATAAAAAATAAGGATTTTGAAATGAGTGTATTTCATAATAATTACTCGTACATTTCACTTTAATAAAATGGTGAATAAACAAAACGAAAAAACAAAAAAAAAAGGATTCGTATCCCGCCACTTCAATGAGGGGGAAGATCATAATAGATTGTGTGAAGACACGAGAGGATATTAGCGTTTCCACCCATGTAAGGGATTTAAAAATTCAAAGTTTCAAGTTTCTTTTTCACATTCTAAATCTATTCATATCTATTTAAACTTGTAGAGAATAGTTTAGTCTACCCTCTAATATTTTTCACAAAGAAATAACAGTTGCCCTGCTATTCAATTTTGAATCAAAGGTAACTTTCCAATACATATAGGCTCGAAGCCATTACAACATACTTATTATGAGCTGTATTCATGTCATTATGAGAATTGAACCCGATTGGGGAGAATAACAATCATTCCTTACAACCATCCAATCTACACCCAATTGACCCATAGTTTAGTCTACCCTCTAATATATTATCCCATTTGGATTCATAAAATATGATATGAATGATTAATATTATTGATAGCTTTAATTAATCTCTTTAAGATATTGGAGGATAGTGTAGGAATGGCCAAATATTAAGATGATATGTAGAAACTATTTGATGGTTTACATCTAGGAGGTACCCACATAACCAATATTGGATAAGGAGTAACTAAAATTTGTTAGTTCTTTATGGATTCAAAATGGTGAAATTATGGTGCTTGTACTGAGAGAGATATCTTCCTAAAAACCTAGGAAAAAATACAACTTCCTTCATCTTGTATAGCCGTGGAGATTGAGAGATTCAAAGAACAATGAGGATCTTGAATAAAAATGACACTGCATACAAAGAGGCATATTATAATGCACTCATAAAATACATATTTAGAACAAATGTGTTGGTCAATGAAATCACTTTCATTATAGACTCTAAACTAAGTTGTACATAGATGTTGGGTGAATATGAAGTCAAGGCCAAAGACCTTATACCATTGCATCTAGTGGCAAGGGATATTGCTAAGTATTTTTCATATACATCATAATGGTGAAGAAAAATATTATGTTGGCGCCAACCAAATGCGCTATTTTTTAGTGTTTAATTTTGTCAATGAAAACATCGGTTATTGGATGTTATCACTAAGATTAGTTCCAACAACTTCATAGTGTCATCACTCGTTCTTTATAGTTGCCCTATTTTATTTGTGTTTATTTCTATTTGTCTCGAGCACTTTGCCTCTTTATGACAATACATTTTTGGATGCCTTCTAGGTAAAGTTTCCATATAATAGATAATTTTTCCTTACAACCTTAGTTTGTGGTGGTTGTCTTCAAAGCCTTTTTTGTATGAAATTAATGTACTCACATAATTGTATTTTAATGTAATTATGAAGAATTTCATGAAAAGTAAAAATTTGCATACTTCTTATATATTATGTGATATATTCGATGAATAAATTTGCTTCCATGTGCAGTAGCTCAACACCATGTGCAGTAGCTCAACACCATGGAAAATAAAACACAAGGCTTATATAAGCCACAAATATTAGCTCAAATGCACATCCAAAAGTTATGTCCTCAAATTATGCCATTATTCGTGATATTCATCATCTATTTCATTCGTGCCTAATGTTGTGGGAACGCCAGTGTTCATGAACATTTGCTTACCTTTAGGTATGCATAAAATAAAAAACCATTTTTTCTCCTCTAAAACATTTGGGTGGAAGTACACTTGACTGCAATGACTTGGACACACATGTGGCCCATTTTACTTGATAAAAAAATAGTTGATTCTATTGAAAGGAGATGTGTATCTTCATCTATCCTTGCATGGTATTTATTAAAATTTTCAAACCACTTTCTTTTTCATAGCATTGGCTTGAATGATACACTCTAATCTATTTCAAAATTTTCTTGTATAGTTCCCATATATTCCAATTCACTATCAATAACATTCTTATCTAAAACTTGTGTGTGACTAATTTGTTGGAATGCCACCATAACTCCACAATTATGTCTTTTGATTCTTATCCATCTTCTCCAACCAAAAATGTTGGCCATATACATACAAAGAAGGGTACAAATGAATTTGTTATACAACTTAAAAGGATTTGAAACACATGTAGTGTAACTAACATGATTGTGAATAAAAAATAATATATTTGTATGCATCTAACATATATGATGATAAGCCCCCGGATCGGGTGACAAGTGGACAGAGCTAGAGGACAGATGGCATGGGGCAGCAACGGGAGTTAATAACCCCTGTCGTCAGCATCCCATCCATTATTCCAGAATGACCCGCACTCAGCGGAGAGTTAAGTCAGTGCGCCTGGACAGCTTCGCAGATTTAATGGTCCCCTGCATGAGCCATACCGGGTGTATCATTCTAGGCACCAGGCCTAGGGAATTCGCCACCTCATCTTTCATGGAAAGCCTCCCTGTCAACTCAGGCTACACTATGAAGGAAAATTCCTTGACGAATTCTCTCATTTTCCCTATGCAATTGCTCTTTCTCCTCAACTCTCTCGAGCGAATTATCTCATTTTCCCTCTGCAATTTTTGTTGATCCTCATCTCTCTACACCCTTCTCCTTCACTCGACCGCAGGCCAAACTCTACAATCCCTCCACCATGTCAAGAGAGAGGGGGAAGTCCAGAAGAGGATTGTTGTATTAGAACGCCCTCTCTAGGCGCAATGGACTCACCCACTCCCAGTTAGCTCTCATTGCAATTCACACCTCTATCCCCAAGAATAATATCTAGGGGTCGCCTCAGCTTCCCTCGTCACCCCCTCACATACCTCCTTTGATCCCTGGAAGTCGCCCGATCGGAGAGGAGGTGCCACCTCCAAAAGAGAGCACTCCTCTTCTCAATTATCCTCTTGCCCCCCCCCCAATCCACCCACGTGATTAGGTGTTTGGCATAGGTAGTTTCATTGCGGAGGAAGAAATTCCCCCAAGCATGCAGGTGGAGGACCATACGACGAGCGTTGGCGAGGAAATGGAGGTGGAGGCACATTTTCTCTCTCCAAACCGACTCTCGGACAAGCACCTCCAAATCATTTTCAAAATTCGGTAAAAGCAAGACAACCAACTGCACATTCAGCACATCCTCGACCAGAGAATGGATATCATGTTCGATGCTTTGGCGGACGCTCCAGTGCGGAACCATTGCCCAACATGCGACCATAAGTATGTCCCTTCCTACAACATCCATGGCAACCCGAGCTCGCACAGGGAATAACACCTCTAGGTTTTGTGTTTTCTCTCCTTTTGGTTTTGTCACCTCTCCAAATATGGGAAGAATCTTTGCCTCTCGATGCAAGCTATATGGTCATGGCGACCATTTTCTGATCATTATTTTGTTCATACTATTTTGCTTAAGATATGACACGTCAAACTCTAAGTTTTTTATGAAAGCCAACTATTATGGTTTCCCTTTTGTGGGAGAACAGGTGGCTAATAGATGGCATTGTACAGACATTAGCATAAATTAATATACGAATCTCACTTTATTTACAAAAAAAAACATATATCATGATAAGACAATTGTTTTAATAATTCAAACATGAATAATGAACAATATTCATTGTACCTGCATGTAATTATTTGTAATTGTAATTATTTGTAATTGTAATTATTATGTATTTGACCAAGGAGAAATATCCTATATATCTTCCTATAGGCAAATCCTCTAATGATTCTTAATGGCAAATCCTCTAATGATTCTTAATGCTTCAACGTGCCTTTTAAGCTCATAAATTTATGCAATATTGCATTTCTATTATATGCATTATTTTACCCACATATTAGTGCAAGATTTGGCCACAGTTCACACAATCCATCTATTAATGTTTTCCCTCAATTGTTTTTCTTTTAACTCTTAATCTCTTCATCTCTTTGTTTTGTTTATTTCCCATAAGACTCCACTTAATATTTTTTTTCATTAACATGAAGTGATTTTATGTACTCACTTGAAAAGTAGAAAGCCTTTAAAACAACATATTCCTTTTTCCATTAACCTGAAGTGATTTTATGTACTCACTTGAAAAATAGAAAACCTTTAAAACAACATATTCTTGTGTCTTTCTCATTGCCTTACAAATAGCTTTAGTTCCTTCATGTACATTTCTAAGAAAAACATCCATCTAGTACTTATAACATTAGCTAATTCAATGCCATCCACTAAATGCATTAAAGGTGTACTTGAATATCAATGAAGCATGATAGTAGTTCCTTCTCCAATGTGCAGCCAATTCTACAAACCCTTGTCATCGTCGAGGAATACAATCAACAACAATATCCCTTAAAGTGATCCACTTATATAATTCAAATTAATATGAAACCTAAGATAATGATATCATTTGCATTATTGTTTATTATTTAATTATTATAAAATTCAATAAAAAATTTAGAACTAGCTCATGATTAATAACGAGCAATGTAGTCGGGGATGTTATTTTTTTAATGCAATGATAGACTAACTAGTGATAGAGTTAATGATATTTACATTACAAAATTGGACAACCTTTCCATGGCGACTCATAGACATTTATGAAAGTTTCCATTGCAGGAACCTCGTGAAGCTATATGTTATACATGTTGCATAAAAGAAGGATCATTGACCAAAATGTTGGAACTTTTAGCAACAATTTAGTCATGCATACATTTATGTGTGCTTATGTGCAATGTATGTGCATGCATGTATTCTTATAGATCGAGTGATTTTTATAATCAAGAAGTAGACTAAATTACCTTCAATAGGTTGTGACGATCATGGGACTTGAGACTAGTGACAACTCCATCAACAATAAAAGGTTTTCTTTAATGAAGAATCATATCCAATTGAAATCCTTATAGTAGACCTAACATTTTTGACAATTTGTATAAAAAAAAATTTATTCAACAACCAACTCACTACTTCCCTAGTATGTTGATCTTTCATTCCTTCAACATATTTTGTCCATGCATACTTCTTTGTATCTTACTCCTTCAATTAATTCTTAGTCGATAAATTATTATACATTTCTTCAGAGAAAACATTTGTCCAAAAAGAGATAGATATGTTTTTTAAAAATGCATTCAGTCTAACAATTGTATTATCTTCGGGTCCTTCCAAGAGGGTAGTTCATAGAATTTAGATATTATATTCATCTCCTTAGGAATTTCCCCTGGAGATGAACATCCATTATAAAAATTTACCAATATGTTGATGTCTTTCTCATAAGAGGAGGTTGAAAATCCTCCTTGCCATTTACAAATTCCCTCTTTTTCAATCAATGAAAATGATGATTTAAAGGAAGAAACTTCTTGTGTTTTTCCTAAACCATTTTGTTCAAATATTTGAATTCCACACCTACAATTCATCACCAGAAAGTGGAAATCCATGATAACCCTTTGTCCTAAGCCCCGCACACAAAATTATGCAAAATTGTTCTTATCAACATAATTAAACAATTATCATGTAAGGAATAATATTATCCATTTAAAAATTAATAATGTTTGTATACTAAAAATTTAGTACTTTTATTTATATGTCTTTATTAAAATCACTCTTCTTACTAAATCACATTATAAATCCTTGATAAGCATGAGTGCACCAACAAAATATTCCATAAAATGTGAATTAAATGGCCTAGAATCATCATAAATTCTAATCGTTTTCCATAAAAGTTGCAATGCATATATTAGAGGTCCCAAATATGTATCCATTTTCTTCACTCAATGATTTGCAAGTATTAGTAAAACCAACATTAGGTTCTCCTTCTTAATCAACATCCAAGGTATAATATTGTAGTTGACCAAAACCATGAGCCATGTGGTCCATATGCTAGATCATTGGGAGTAGGGCTTAACCCTATCCATTGTAAGACCAAATTGTATGCTCCGCTTCTCATCAACAATTTTGTTGCCAACTAGATTATAGGTTTCATTGTGATTGATTCCATTGAGATTCTTATCACTCCATCACTACTTCTATTAAATGCATGCCATTCCATTAATTGGGTCAATGACTTACATCTAAAGAATTGCATTAACTTGGGAATTATTAACATGTCATGCAACACTTTATTTGCTATTTGTTTTGCAAGGAAATCATTGTGAAAACAATTTCTTGACATTCTGCACATTTTTCATCTCCTTCATATATATCTCTATATAGATTGTAATATGTAGGGCATGCATGAATGGAACCATAAAACACCCCTAGATCCTTGATTATTCTTTGTGATTCATTAGTAGTTCTTGGAATACTATTGTTCTTTGGAAACAACTTGTCATTGATTGCATTGTTAGCACAAAAACACATCATATGCATGGTTATTATATTTCCAATTAATAAGAACTATTTTGCATATAAATAAAATTTATAAAAAATTGTCAATAAAAAATATAGTACCTTAACAACGTTGAAAATCTATTGTTTGAACAACTAAATTTTTCTTTCATTTTTTAGAGTAAAAAAATACCTCTCAATTTAGAGCATCACACCTTCCCTTGTTCAACTAAGGGTGTTGTTGCAACATATTCTATTGCATCCATCTAGATAATATTATCATCCTAATAATTGTCTTGGTTTTGTGCCCATGTACCAGATTGTTGATCATGTCTAAAATGATCATTTAACATTGTTCTAAGATTTATGCAACAACAACTAAGGATGTATCCATGTCTACATCATCGTCATTATTGGTACTCCCATCATACCTTATTTGTTTTCTAGTAGGATGCACCTCAAGCAATTTTTTTATGGGAGATTGACTAATCCATTTATCAAAACCTCCCTATTTCATTCTATCTTGTTGCTCTATTATCTCCTAATAGATGCATTGGAGTGATGAAAAGAAAGAAAATAGTAGGTTGGTGGTGTGCCACTTCTACAATAGTACTATTGTTTCCTTCATAGTTATCATAATTTCCTTGTCAATTTCAAATATTTTATAAGATGGTATATTAAGAGTTAAAATACAGAGAAATACAATATTCATTTTCACATTCAACCAATTAAGTGATAAAAAATTACAAATTAAATGAAGCATATACATTAACTAAGATTAACCCTACTTTATATAATGGTGTTATTTACGAGACATCCATGATTCACATAAATAATGAACACAAATAAACTCTGGAAACATAAATGTACATTTATTAAAATAACAAGTGGTATTGCATGTCATACTAATACATTGAATGAAATATGATGCCTTCCTCTTTCTTTCTATGGGGAAATCAATATGAATACCATCCATCCAATATCACAAGTGAGATGGTCTTTTTATCCTATAAAAATTGTGATTAAAGAATAACTCATCCCCATAGCCTCAAGGGTTAGCTTAAGTTGTCATGAGCCAGACATGAGATCTCTTCCCCAAAATTTGGGGAGATCATGAGTTCTACTCTCTTGATCCCCTCGAGGTTAGGCTCCTTAATCATGGTTTATGTTTTACCTCGTTTACCATCCATGAATCATGGGAAAGTACTTAGAGGGTTTTCCGCAAGATATTTTCATTGGAAAAAAAATCATCCCCGTTACTCAAATTGTATTTAGTAGAAACACAAATATGTGTTCCTAAAAATGTTAAGGACATTAAATCTTCTTTGTCATTTTCACATGCCACAAATGTGCAATTTGCATGAAGTCCACTTCACCTATAACTATTAATAAATGTTGCAATATTTCCATTTATTTGTGGTCACCAATCAATATAAACATGATATTTGAGTTGATCACCATGTAAAATCAAACCATATGTTGATAAGCTATGTCTACATGATGCATTCCTTAAATAGTCAGCACATGAATAATGGCATCTGCAATATGGAATAAAAACAACTTCAAGACTTCATCATTGAACAACCACTATTGAGAGTATAAAAAGCCTAGATTTTCTCTTCAAACACTAAAGGGGGCAATTACATAGTTGTTACCACAAATAGGGAAACATTGTCCATAGGAGATTATTTAGAGTTGGACCATGCACCAAAGAGATAGCATTTAAATGGCATCTTGTACACATATTCTAAATATGAAGGCAACAAAAGGTCTAAAGAGTCTTCCTTAACATCATACTTTGAAATACAAGAATGTCTATTTTTCTTTAGTGAACTATTTACTAGTGTGTCCACCACCTTACATCACTTGGATTTAATAGGTCCAACAAATTGTAACACCCCTCCTGGTGTTAACCTATCAAGTATACGATTATGCAAATATGCAATCAAACAAAAGTTATGTTTCTAAAAGGTTTCATATAACTTGTAAAAGTAAAGTTTTATTAGTATTATTATTGTTGTTGTTGTTGTTGATAACCTTAGGGACTTCATATCATCTTTTCTATTCCAATGATCACACAAAACATTATCCCAAATATTATATTAAAATATTTATCAAGTTATCGTAATTTATATAGCCATTGATGATGTATAAAAAGGTAAGCATTGCTTGCACCAGATCGTGAGTTCCTGTCTCGGGTGTCAAACCACTCAATCCTTGTTTTATAAGCTTTGTGTCCCACTTGTCCATTTTGCAAAAATATGTACTTTTTTTTAAATTACTAATTACTTATTATTCACCCACCCATGTGTCACTCATGTGTTCAAGTGCACAAGTAATTCTTCTTTTTAAATATAAAATAATGATTATTCATCACCCAACTATCATCTTCCTATTTTTACTCCTAGATATTCCCTTTATCTTCTCCTCTTTTCATGTTTGAGTGGGTGCACATGTAGTCACTACTTAATTTAATTAATTATTTTCATTAATATTTCATAATTCTATGTATCTTTTCCAACTACCCATTTGAAATTGAATTCCTTTTCCTTTTTATTCTCCTTATTTTATGGTTGCACTAGTAATTGATTTTTACATAATTAAAAGTAAGTTTTCTTCTATTTCATGCACATTTCTAAATGCATTCATTTTTCTAATATTTTTTTCTTATTATAAAAAAATAAATTATATAAATGTGCAATAACCTATATGCTCAATCAATTGTTCATGCATTTATTTAATTTTCCCAAATTAAATGAAATATATATGCTAGTTAATTATTTTCCCATGTATGTTTAACAACTATAATTGACACCAAGGGTGCCATGCTTCTCCATGCTCTTCAAGAATTGTTTTTCAGTAAGTATCAACAGTGCCATGTTCATGCATTCCCTTCAAGTATCCAATTTTCTTTGGTGGGGGAAATGGTACAACCCGTTCCTACCTTGTTGAGAGACTAATGGTCACTAATGAATAAGAATGATACATTATTATGCACCCCTCAGTTAAACCTCATGAGTGAACGAATGTACAACCTACCCTCACAACAACATGCAACCTCTGGGTAAAAGTATCACAAACTTTTTAACTCGGAACATGGAAAAAGAGTGCTAGTAGTTGTGGCGTCGACCTCCCGGTCTAGGATCGTTCAAGTCGTCGAACCAAATGGTTTGTCGGGATCATGATGGAGCCGGTTTAACTTGACAGAGGCCCTTCACTTTCTTGGTGTGGTTATATGGCACCCGCAGACCCTCTCCTCAGTGCTTTCAAACTTCAACGTCGATAGTGCTAGCTTTTCGCGCTAGACTTCCTCCTTGATGTGACCAGGGAATATGACCATGGGCTAGCTTCCTTCGCGACCCTGTGCTTCGGGACTTTCACGAGCGGCTTGCTCCTCCTTCCCGATTTCTGAATCGACGAATACTTCGAGACCAATCTACGGTCCACGTTCCCCTTGCGATATTTCTCTGTCTTCGGGACTTTGGTTATTCCTCTACTTCTTTGCACACTTAGCACATTTCACCTTTCGATACTTAAGATTGTTCTCGAAACTCCTTTTGCGTTCCTTGCATAGTTCTGCACAGACTTCCTTCTGTGACTTTTCTCATATTGAAAACCTTCCAAGGTTCTCAGTTCCTTGCGTCCTTCAATGGACTTCTTCTTTCCCTCCTAGTAGTCTCTCGCTCTTCTTCGTTGATCTTGTAAGGTGAATTCACAACACCTTAGGCGCACTCCTTGCATTGGGATCAGTCCTTCGATGACCACTCCCTTAGCCTTATGGAAAGGTTTAAGGAATATCCTTTCCTTTGTCGATGCACTTCTTGCAAAGACTTCCTTCACCAGAATGTTCAACAATTATGGGGTTCTCCAACACCTCCAAGTGTGTTTTCTTTGTGCACACTCACACTATCTCAATGCCCTCCTGGCAGAGTGTTTCAGAGTATTCAGTAAATCTGAACTGTGTTGTCTCTCACATAATCTTTCTTTCCAAGGTACCTAACCACCTTGAAATTTCTCCCCGAGTCTGTGAATTAATCTGGTATGCCCTCCTGGCAGTTTATCTTTTGACTCCACTGAGTTCAAACATGCACTCCTTGTGTCATCTCATAGAGTTTCCTCTCTCTATCATGCACTCCTTGCACTTAGCCTAGAGAACCAGACTTAACTCAACACACTCTCGAATAGAAAAATGTATCTCTATCCCTACAGACGATTTCTAACATTCATGTACAATTCAGAAACATGCAAATGACATTCATACTCAACATCCATTACACAGAAATGTAAAACAGGAAAAACTGTCATTTTCTATTAATGGTGGAATGCCAAATTACAATGGTGGAGTCTGAGCTACAACTGAGTCTTGGCTCTCTATGTTTCTCTCCTGGATAACTCTATCCTAGCTAACCCTATATCGTCTCTCCCGACCAACCTCTACTTAGCAACAATACATCGATTTATACAAGGGGGGATCGATGAGCTTCCCTCGCAAGCTAAACTAGTGGTGTCAAATCACCGTCCCTAATGTCTATCGAAAGGGAAAATGACAATCATGAAAATCCGCTCCAAATCGGATGCAGATCCATTCTGTCGTCGGCCTATTAATGGAGACCTTATCTCCAGATTGTGCGAAGGCATATCTTGCTCCTTCCATCTTGTCTTCATTAATTTCCTAGATCTCGCCTTAGATTCTCGAGGCAAAATGAGAGGGCAACGCCTCTCCTCCCTTGAATGCGCATCACGCGTGTTAATGAGTTGGCACGTGCTGAGGTGGAGCGATGCTCTTGCATCAAGTTGACAAAAAGGATGTTGTTCCTCCTCTCCTAGTGATACAATGTACATCTCTCGTACAATCCCATTACCCAATTGTGCACTGATTGGCAAGCATATTCCATGTGCCTACACACACTAAAATCAATACATTAAATAGTCCCATAATCATAAATTAAAAAACATATTATTCATCACAAGGCATATCTTAACATCATAACTTAGTCTGAAGTCCATATGATTTTGACACAATCCCACATGAATGTGCACCTGCTACTTCCCTGTCACACTTGGAAAACTATCAGTAGCATCTAACAATTAATGCATTTCATGTCGGAATACTTAGAGGGGGGGTGAATCAGTATGAACACTTTTACCACTTTTAACCACAATATATATTCTTCAACTTTATCAACAATATTCAATAGTTTATGATCAATGTATAATATATGATTTCATTCAATATATCATGAGCATATAATCATAAGCAACACCACATAAATCACATCAAAGACACAATACACCAGAGTTTACGTGGAAACCCAAATGGGAGAAAACCATTGAATGTTTTCTTATATATTGTCAAGAATACATTCATTGGAAGCACCAACTTCCCAATTCTCCAGTTGCAACTGGAAGGAGGATCCAACCTCCTATTTATAGGCTCCAACTTGAAGGAAATTACAACTCCCTGAATTCTCTGGCTCCAACTAGAAGGAGGCTACAACCCCTTGATTTTCAGGCTTCAACCTAAAGGAAGATCCAACTCCCTGATTGTTCGGCACCAATCGAAAGGAGGATACAACCCCCTTTACTTTCTGCATATTGTTTCCCTAAAATATAAGTGTAGACCAAACAATCACTACCACAATCACTGCCACTGTCACTGTCACTGCCATTGTCACATCAACCTGTAACATGTCAACCTGTCATTGTATCCAACATGTCACTATCACCAACTTGTCACTGTCACCAAACTATCATTGTCACTAATACAAAACCAGATCCTCAATCACTAAGAACACTTCTCAACTAGATGCTCAAACATCGCCAAAACATGCCTCTACCAAGCATGTACCAAGATCACAAACGTATCATCACAAGATATGTATCTCAACCATGTATCAAACCTGTACCATACAATGTGCCAAACATGTACCATACCATGTACATCAACCATGTACATCAATACATGTACCATGTACCAAACCGTGCATTAATCATGCACCAAAAACTGTACCGTACCATGTATCAACCATGTTCCATATCATGCATCAAACATGTACCATACCATCAACCATGTAGGTCCAACATGTACCATGAGATGTGCCTCAACCATATACCATATCACTCATGATATGTCTCAATCGTCCCATATACCATGTACCATAAGATATCAACAATGAAGTGCCTCAAAAACATACCAAATCATGTATCAATATCACCAACAAGTGCCTCTAACAATGCATCATATCATCATCAAGATATGTGCCTCAACCATGTGCCAAACCATGCATCAAACCATGAACCATAACATCACAAAGATATGTCTCATCGTGCACTAACATCACCAAGCATGTACCATAACATCACCAAGATATGCATTTAAACCATGTACCAAACATGTGCCAACATCCATAAGATATGTACCTTAAACATGTGTCATATCACTCATGATATGACTCAACCATATACCAAAATATATCCCATAAACTGTGCACCATAACATCACCAAAATATACATCAACATGTACCATACCATCACCAAGATATAACCTTCAAAACATGCATATAAACATACCTTTAATCATGTAGCAATATTGTTGCATCATCATACCTTGTTGCAACCTGGAACAAGCATCCCCTTTACTTTACCTCATCCTCGATACCTCATATTCTCCAATAGATAAAGTGTTCACTAGATAGATATTCAATGAACTTATGTGTAAGAATGAGAGACTCTTTATGTGTTATTATACTCTTCCATGTAACTTGTTTTCAACCACTTTACCCTTAATTAATATCTTGTTGTAACCACTTTACCATTAATTAATTTCTTGTTACAATTGTTTTACCCTTTAACTGTTTTACCCGTTTTCCTAATTTTAGGGTAATACTTGTTTTACCCTTTTTCCTAATTTTAGGGTCATAGTTGTTTTACCTTTTTTTCCTAGTTTTAGGGTCATAACTGTTTTACCCTTTTTCCTAACTCTAGGGTCATAAAATTTTTACTTTTTTTTCGTCATTTTAGGGTCATAACTTTTTTACCCTTTTTCTTAATTTTAGGGTCAACTTGTACTTTCTTGTTACAACCACTTTTCCCTTAATTAATGACTTTGTAATTGTTTAGGGCTTCTTCAACATTCTTCGGGGCTTCCAACTTCATGAGGCCATAACTCCTCAACTGTGAGGAACCACGTGGAATACCACCTACAATTGGAAATGACATAACGATAACTATCCATCCATGAGCATGTTACCTGAATTTACGTTGTCCTTCACGTTCAAATTCCTCAAACAACTTCAGGTTCCACAACCACACCTTCGAGGCTTGTTATAGACTCCGTTAATTACACTTGTCTCTCATACTTCTTCTAGGGATGACATCAATAAACTTACCGACAATATCGACCATATAAATGACAAGAAATTGTGCAACGATCAAACAAATTTCCAACGATCTCGTCCACATCTCTGGGGCTTCTAGAATTCTCCAAGGGTTTAATCAATCACATCTATGGATCTTCCGGACTTCTCCAAGGGTTGAAATCAATCTCCAAGGGTTGAAATCAATGACAACCAAATGTCCAAACCAATTTTCCAACAATCTCCCCCTTTGGAATTGATGGAAACACTAATGGAATGCAGTGATGGCAACACTTATGGCATGCATTGATGGAAACATTCATGCTCATATGCATCACTCATGCTCATATGCATACTCATGCTCATGCTCCCATTGTGACCATAACTCCCTATGTCTACATGTCATTTCTCTTATCTCTCCCCCTTTGACATAAATGGCAAAGGGTATCTCACTTTGGGGTTGCTCCCCCTATCTTCATGATTTTAATATTTCTCTCTGTCTCCATTCCTCTGTTCTTTCTCTTTGTATCCATGCCTTTTTTCTTCTAAGGATAAATCCTCCTGTCTGCATGCTTCTAATATTTCTTTCTTGATATCTTTCTCTTACGATTTCTCTCCCCTTGACTTCTCTACAATATGTATAACAATATGGGACTTCCTGCATACTCTTCATTTCCTCTCTTCCGGTGTTTCTTGTACATTGGTGCTTCCTCTTGTAACTATCTGACATATATAAAAATCATTCAAAATTTCTTGACTTTAAATCTCCATGGTATTTCATGTTCACTGTTTAGACATCAATGGCCATACTTCTCAACAATGTCCCTATGATGATATAGCTTATGTTGAATGTTTCTCTTTCCATGCTTTGTTATGCCTTTCACTGCTTGTTTTCTTGTGACCAACTGATTTCATTTGTCCACTGATTCCACTAATTCCAATTGTAAATAAGCTATGTCATATATCTATATAGACCTACCGATGATCTCATAAATCCATCTCTGTCCATATGTTATAAGTTGTCCATAAATTTGCTACTCAACTGTCCACAATTTTGACCCATCTGTCATTGTACTATTATGAAGGCTTCTTTGTTGTAATTTGTCATCACATATTCATGTTTCTCAGACTGAATCAAATATGTCTTTTGATCTACAATTTATCCTTGAACCTGTAATAAATATATCCATGTATGGAGTCTTCCATATAATCATGAATCTCTGCCTGAAAAGTGTATCAATGATATTCCTTTGATATTTGCATGGGAATACTGCTTCTCAATAGATCAATATGTTATTTTGTAATTATGTTATCTGACTACTTTGAATATGTCTCTAAAAACATTTCAAACTGCTCGAAGGATGGTTGTTTGATATGTAGTAGCTACTACATAGAATCCCTTTGTTCAATATTCATATTTACTGGGAGTCTCCAAGCCATATGGCTTACAACAATGGAGGAATCTGCCCTAATGCGGATTAATCTTCCTCTTCATATGTAGACTTATCATCTCTTTGTACTCTAACTTCTTCCTTTTTTCCTATGGATTCATTATGATCTTGCACTACAATTCCTGAGAGTACAATATCTTGGGCTTGTTCTTTGTTCACCTACTCTTCTTTTCTTTCTCGCACTACTACAAATCATGTGATCTCTAGGACATGTTATTTATTCACTTGCACTTCTTGTCTTTATTTTTTCTCCAAACCTTCATGTATATGACATCAATGTTTTCTTTCATGGTGGGTTCTATTATGCTTCTACAATCCCGAGCTATGTGACCATAACTATGGAATTTGTAACATCCAATGTTGTGGGGATCCACATAGGTATTCCTTGTATGAACATTTCTTCCATATGCTCTGTAATCTACAACTTTATGTCCAAAGTTAGTACAAATAAAATAATGACCATAAAATAAACTTTCATACCTGGGAGTGAATGATATTCTTTGTGGGGCAGTCCTTCTAAATTCATGCCTTGGTCCATCACTATCTTCTCTTCTATTGATTCCGTCATCATGTTGAATCTTCTTTGTTTCTTGAATGTGGAATGCATTATTGAAGATGTCTCTCTATTATACTCATTCTTCTTTGATTCTTTCTCACCATGATTCCTTCCTTTGATTTCTTATAAATAACTCTTTCCCTTTTCTTCATTCTTCCTTTCTGGCAACCTAGAGTGCTTCTCTTCAACTTTATTTACTGATGATGTGGATGTTTTTCTCTCTTCAATGTTCTTGCTAAGCTTGAAAATTTTAACTCTCAATGTGACAACTTCTTCTTCAAGCTTCTCAACCTCTTCTTCTTTCTTCATTATCAAATCTTCATGACTTCTTCCATTCTCTTTGCTTCTTCAAGTTGGATCTTCAAGGAGATGATTTCTTCTTCAAGTATTCTTTCTTGTTGAATGAATTTTGCTTCAAGCTAGTTTAAATCCTCATATATTTCCTTGAGATGATCTGTCAAAATATTATCTCTCTTCTACGCTTCCTTTCTTTGCGCTATTATTTCGGCTTCCAAATATTTCTTCTCTTCTATCTGACTTTTGTATGTTTCTTCAATCATTTTGGCTTCTTATGTTTCCTCTCTTTCTTTCTTCAGTTCGTATAACACATTGATTACTTCCGCTTCAAGATCTACTATGCCTTCTTCACAATGTTCTTCTTTTGAATATGTCTAACATGGTGAGCATATTTCTTATTTTTATGTTCTTTCATATTCTTTAGCGTTCTTTGTCTTTGTGATGGGAGACTCCTCAAAGTATAGATTATGTAGCTTATCCCATAGTTCTTTAGATGATGAACATTTTCCAACTTTCTCTCTTACCATATTAGGTAATCCTTCTCAGATGAAATCCATTGTTATTTTATTGATTCTTTTGAATTCCTTATTGGATGTAGTCTTTGGTTTCTTTATCATAGTGTATCCTGTAACAACTAATTTCCAAACATCATACCGTTGTTCCTATAAAAACACTTTCATTTTTATGCTCCACATTTCATATCTCTGGCCATTCCGATGATCAAATTGTGGTACCCCAAACATAGCATACTCCATGATCTTCCTTCCAATGGTTAAACTATTTTCTAAAGGAATTGGCTCTGATACCAATTGTTGGAATACTGAGAGTNCCACTTTTAACTACAACATATATTCTTCAACTTTATAAAAAATATTCACTATTTTATCATCAAGGTATCATATATGATTGCATTCAATTTATCATGAGCATATAATCATAAGCAACATCACATCAAATACACAGTACACCAGAGTTTACATGGAAACCCAAATGGCAGAAAACCTTTGAATTATTTCTTATATTTTGTCAAGAATACATTCATTGGAAGCACCAACTTCCCAATTCTCCAACTGCAACTGGAAGGAGGCTCCAACCACCTATTTACAAGATCCAACCTATAGGAAGATACAAGTCCCTGAATTCTCTGGCTCCAACCAGAAGGAGGCTACAACCCCCTAATTTTCAAGATCCAACTCCCTGATTCTTCAGCAACAACCGAAAGGAGGCTACAAGCCCCTTTCCTTGCCTCATCCTTCTTCCCTAAAATATGAGTGTAGACCAAACTTTCACTACCACAATCACTGCCATTTTCACTGTCACATCAACCTATCACTGTATCCAACCTGTCACTATCACCAATTTTTCACTGCCACCAACTTTTCACTGCCACTGATACAAAACCAGATCCTTGATCACCAAGAACACCTCTCAACTAGATGCTTAAACATCACCAAAACATGCCTCTACCAATCATGTACCAAGATCACAAACATATCATCACAAGATATGTATCTCAACCATCTACCGAACTTGTACCATACATTGTTCCAAACATGTACCATACCATGTATCAACCATGTACATCAATACATGTACTATGTATCAAACCATGCATTAATCAGGCACCAAAAATTGTACCATACCATGTATCAACCATGTATAATATCATGCATCAAACATGTACCATAAATCATGTACCAAGATCACCAAAAAGTGCCTCTAACAATGCACCATATTATCATCAAGATATGTTCCTCAACCATGTGCCAAACCATGCATCAAACCATGAACCATAACATCACCAAGATGTGTATCATCATGCACTAACATCACGAAGCATGCACCATAACCTCATAAAGATATGCATATAAACCATGTACCAAACATGTGCCAACATCCATAAGCTATGTACTTCAAACACGTGCCATATCACTCATGATATGCCTCAACCATATACCAAAAGATATCCCATAAACCATGCACCATAACATCACCAAAATATACCTCAACATGTACCATACCATCACCAAGATATAACCTTCAAAACATGCATATAAACATACCTTTAATCCAGTAGAAACCTTGTTGCATCATCATACCTTACTACAACCTGGAACAAGCATCCCCTTTACTTTACTTCATCCTCGATACCTCATATTTGTTGAAAGATTGATTGTTGGAAGATTAATTGTCGAAATTTTAGTTTTTGAAAGATTAATTGTAATTATTGAAAGGTTAATTATTGAAATATTAATTATCATTGAATTGTTGAAAGATTGGTTGCCATTGATGTCAACCCTTGAACATGAAGTTAACGGGTTGCATGTCAAGCTAAAGCAATTGTAAAAAAAGTTAACAAGTTGCATGGAAATTGTGTGTCAAAGTAATTGTCAAAAGAAGTTAACAAATTTCATGTGAGTTGCATGTTAGTTTCATGTCATAATGATAGCCTCATTAAAACACAGAGAAGAGTCATTTGGAAAATCACTTTTGAGAATACAGGTTGAAGATATGAGGAAATGAGTAGAAGGTAGAGAAGTTTAGTGAAGGAAGAATTTTACAGGATCCGAGCGTATCGAGAAGAAGCTATAGACAAAGTTTCTTTGAGTAAATCTGCAGATTTCAGGAGGAAAAGCGCATACATCCACGAGATGCAGTGAGGAAAAGCACAGATACTTGCGAGTAGACATCGCATAGGGTCATGGACCTGTGAGGAAAAATTGTTGAAGATTAGGGATATAAAAATTGGGTCAGCTATAGGTTGAAGGTATGTATTCATGTGTATGTTAGGGTGTGAATTATGAAGAAATCAGGAATAGGTATGTCTCGGTGATTCATAAGCATTTGATTTGGAGAACTCTCTTGTGAATCTTGGTATGAGGTATATGTGGTTGTAGTCTTGATGAGATATCGATATTAGCAGTAGCAGCATAAATAGAAGCAAAAACAGGTTATCAGTGACAGAGGTAGTGATAGATTGGTTTACATTTATATTTTAGGGTGGTTGGACATGGTAAGGAAAGGGGGTTGTAGCCTCCTTCCGATTGGAGCTGGTTAAATTAGGGAGTTGGAGATTCCTTCAAGTTGCAGCCTGTAAATAGGGGGTTGGATCCTCCTTCTAGTTGTATCTGTAGAAATAGGAAGTCGGTGCTTCCGATGAATGTACTCTTTGATAAATAAGAAAAACATTTTGTGGTTTTTTCCCGCATTGGGTTTCCATGTAAAATTATAGTGCATTGTGTTTATGTGATGTCTATGCATTGAATTATGGTGTTTTGAATGATCATGATATTTATGGGAGGTTTTATATTGTGATTAAAATTACTAATTGTGCTCATACTAATTCACTCCCCTCTTAGTATTCCAACAATTGGTATCAAATAGGGTCCTTCAGGAAGCATTTTAATCATTGGAAGGAGATCATGGAATATGCTAATATTGGAGCACCAGTTTTTGACGGTCGGAACTATACCTTCTGTAATAAAAGGATAAAAAAAAATTACAGCCATAGGGATTTGATGTTTGGCAATCAGTAGTAGATGGTTATATAGCACTAGCCACTCCCCCAACCAACATATATGGAAAGAAGCTCAGTGAAAACAACTCAAAGGCTAAAGTTACTATTGACAGTGCAAAGCATATTTGGGATAAACTCCAAAATATTTATGAAGGGGATGCCAAAGTTAAGGGGGCCAAGCTTCAAATCTTCAGAGCTAAGTTTGAACAGTTGAAGATGAAGGAAGATGAAGACATTGCAGCCTACCTCCTGCGAGTTGATGAAATAGTTAAAACTATTAAGGGATTGTGAGTAGAATTTGATGACTCAATGTTTGTTAAAAAAATATTAAGGTATCTGTTGAGCACTCAACACACCCTAAAAAGGCCTATGCCAATTTTTTACTTTTTTGGGTACCACTTGATCTTTGCACTATCTAATTTGACTTCATTTTGAGAAATGTTTTGTCTTTGCTTATTATCATGAATCTCATCAGCTATTTAGGTTCGTTTGAACGTATGGAACCCCATGACTTAAAAGGCCTTAACACCTGAATAAAAGAATCAATAGCCAAAACACTTCACCCGACACGCTCAGATTCGACATTGGAAGGAATTCAAATAAGGAAAAGAAACACTCAGGAAACCTCAGTCGTCGAGCGTCGATCTTCATCAGTATTGGTAAAAGTCAAAGGGGATAGACATTGACAAAGAACAAAAATAAGTCAGTGATAGCCAATGCCCAACACACTTTGTCATAATCGGGGAAAATCCATAGGGATCACAACGAATATTTTGACCACGATAAAGTTATCTCTGATCTTCGATCCTCGGTGCGTTTTTGGCAATCGAGACTTTTTGAAGGAGTCGATCCGAAGGAAGCACTTGATAGGTTTATAGCCGACCACTGATCCTGGATACTTTTCGACATCGTCAAGCTAAGGTTTGTTTTAAGAACGAATAACTTAAGGAAAGTCTCGACTCTGATTAATATAAACGATTTAGGTCACCAGTCTTCAATGTCACATGTATTTTTCATATTGGAGAACCTTACGGTCTATTTTTTCCCCGAGTCATTCTTGGTTCCCTAAATTCCGAGTCACACCTCCGAGTCATCTTTGTCATAGTAGCATTGTATGGTGAGATTGATCGATGTCATATCTTTTGCAGAAGGACATCAATGAAAACGTTCATAGCACATCCTCGATCCCCGATCCACCCACTGAGAGAGCGATACGATGGGACGTTTTAGCGTTAGATACGATCGTATTTTGAGCATTTAAGAGGATAATTAATACCAAATCTCGCATTAGTTGCTACCTTGTGCGCCAATCAAAACATCTGTTTAAAATCACCAATATACCACATTACCCTCGCGCCTCCGTCGTCAACCCACGATGAATTTAATTTGTAGAGATTCGACGACAGATTTGTTTAAATTTCACTCATCACCCGAATTGAATGGATGATGTGACACGGTAAGTTCTTCCCTAGTCTAAATTCTCTTGAGTCATTGTAAATGAAATCATTCTGCACGCAAGGAAATTCAGAGCATCCAAAGAAGCAAGACGAGTAATTTGAAGGTTGCAGAGATCTCGTGAGTATCAAAATAACCAGGTTTTGGTGAGCTTCACAGGTATGTATCCAAGTATGTAAATTTTACATGGATGCAAATTATATGTTTTCTATCCAATTTTGTTCTTTACACAGTCTCTGAAGATTTATTTTAGTTGCAGGAACAATGTCGCTAAGAAATCCAACCACTAGATGATCGTCGAGGGCACCGAAGCTGAAAGAACCAGAGGTAGGCAAAGGATCTTCTCCAGGGGCCGAAAAACAATTAGAATACGCTTTGAGGATGAAATTGGTCATTAAGACAACACCAAAGAAGGTTTGCATTCAACCTCTGGCATTTGGAGATACGAAAGAAACCACGGGGTCCAAGATGGCACTCCCACATTGGGGAGAACTATTTAACAATATCAGCCAGGAGGAATACCCAGAATATGTCCCACACAGTGATCCAAATGTGAGAGCGCTCGACGACGAAGTGTTCCTGAACATTCGACGACCGTACCTACATATGGTGGCGAGTAGAACCTCTGTTTTTCCCTGTATTGAACTCCTGAAGTGGCTCATCAACAACATAGACACACATAAATGTTTAATCAACGATGACAATGGTTGGTGTGTTGGAGTGTTCTTACCGGTGGAAGTTCATAAGTACTACAAGCTTAGAGATATTGAGGAGCAACTAAACACATATTTTTTCGTGAATTTCTACGAGCGCCATAACACCAGCCGAGTGATGGCCTCATGGTGGAGGGAAGACAAGAAGTACACCAACCGGAGAACTGGCTGGTACGGGATGACCAATTTAAGGGAGCCATACATATATTTGATGACTCTCATCTGTCGAATATATGGAGAGAAGGATTGCTCCATATTTTCAGAGGCGTGGATGCCCTTGGATTACATAGTGGCAAGCTCTGGGAGCAGTTTCAACTGGGGGGAAATAATTTTTAAAAAACTGAGCATCTGTATACAACAATCTCATATGTCGAAGGAGGGAGAGACACCGGTTTTCTATATGGATTCATATTTGCTTGATGTCATCTATGCCAGAAACATATTTGTCGGCATGAATATGAGTTGGCATGTCACAGAGCTCTCGGTCCACATCTATTTCAGTGTGCTATGGGAGAATAGGTATAAAAGGTCTTACTCCCTCATCTATGATGAATTCATCACATTAATTTATTTCATTTTGTTTAAGAAGGAATGCTCGAGACTATTGGTTGTGACCAAGAAAATGATTTCCAAGGTAGGCTACTGGTACTTGGACGAGCGCGACACCTGCATCAGGGTGTTCGAGGCCACCAGAGCACCACATATCTTAACAGTTCACATCCCATACTGGCTTGTAGTAGGAGAAATATGCTATCAAACCATCTTGCAAGGCTACAACTCCACCCTGATCAAGGACAAGAAGTGAGCATTCATTCCCTATGGTTTCCGTGTAGGTTACTACTTGTTTAAAGATACATCTCAAGCCAAACAAGAAGGGTTGAGTCATCTCGAGTCCAGGTTCCAGACAGGTCGATTCTGCAAGCATGATCCAAAGGGCCTAGTCTTGCAACACGCTTCACAAGTTTTGTCCTGTTGGTCATACGCCCACGACAAATTTGAAGATGAAGTCTTCATGGAAAATTTCCAGGACTGGGACGAGGTGGTAGCAAGGATGGATAACCCCAAAATAACCAGTTCAAGGCCATGAGCCTAGACAAACATGCAATGACCATAGATAAATATGCTCAATAGGCCCTCAGAGCCAAGGAAGAAATCAGACAGGCAGAAGCAACATAGGTTCCCCTGGTGGCTCCGGTGAAGGATAGAGGATTCCCTAGGACACAAGATGCACGGGCAAGGGGATGTCTCATGATAGAACATACTCAATGAGAAATTGATCAGTTGCAAGACGACCCAGACCTCATAGGAATGATAGGGGGCCCTGCCAACAACGAAGATGAAATCTGGGTAGGGCCAAGCGGCCCTGAGATAATAGAAATTGATGAAATCATCAGGTTAGATAACCCTAAAGTTACAACGCCACAAGCCAGATCACCAGAGGATGTTTCATCTCAACCGGAGATAGTAAGAACATCAGGGAGAGCAAGTGCACCAAACCCCCTCCATGAATTGATAAACATCTATGATGATGAAGAAAGTCTGGAGGTGTCCCTAGTAACTCCTATACATATCACAGAGGAAAAGGAGGTCGAGAAGGCATCTTTCCCAGCTCCCGACACTCAAATTTAGAGCCCTTCACAGAATGACCAGGAGGTCAAAAGTGTCTTAGACACTAAACTACTCAATGTACCAGAAAATCAAAAGGATAGTCCGATGGACGAGCTGGGTCTAGATGAACAAAAAGAAGAACCTCCACAATAGCAAATCGACATCTCAATGGTCGATTATCAAGTAAGTACCGAGCCTACCCCTGATGCTTCAATTTCAACCAGTACTCAACCTCTCGATGAGAAACAAACAGAGGCCGAAACGTTGGAACATATGGAGGAGGTTCAAGAACCCATTCCCAAAAATATATACATCGTTGGAGGCCTAGGAAATATGTTGACCTGGGGAGATCAACAAATCCCCAAACCGATGGATGAATTTTCTAACATACATGCCATCATGTAGAGAACCACCAAGAAAAGGAGGATCATTGTTACACATTATTTTGGTCACTCTAGTGGTGTCGCTACAGTTATGTGTTCAGGCTCTCATAAGGACCTTTTTCCTGAGAAAAGTGATTGTTGTCTTCATCCATAAAACATATTTTTGAGATGAGTTCGCAAGCTGACTATATTGTAGGGTGTGAGAATCTTGATTCTCGCAGGCAACCCTATACCTATCCTGCGAGGTGTTCGCAATCTGCTCTATAGGTAGGGTGAGAACCTATTTTAAATATTAAAAGGAAGAGGAAGTTACAAAGGTTATAGAAGAGGATCTTCTAGAAAATGAGTTAGCATTCACATGGTTGGCATCCTACCGACTTCTCAGATTTAGTGGGATCATCCTCATCCCTTTAACCATCTCTCCTTCTCCTATATAATGAAGGGTTTCTCAAGGAATAGGTTAAGAAATATTGAATAGATAATTGATGAAAGAATAGGTTCCAAATTGTGTGAGGAATCCTATTTGAATTGATGCTTGAGGCCTCCATTTGTCCATCAAGCCATAGTGGATATTCTTCATGCAAGCGTGGAGCAAGTGTGTGTGTTGGAACGAAGGACCACCGAAAGTAAGCTTGCAACATCAAGGCAATCTGGTCGTATCTTCTACTTTCATTTAATACAATACAACGGCATGTCCCTTTCCCATAAAATCACTCTTATTTTATTACATGACTCCTTGATCACATGTTTAAATCTTCATTGAATGGATTATTGTTGCTTTCACCTTGGCCAATTTGTGTCATTGTAGATCTGATATCACAAGGCTACCAAAGAGAATCGGGGACAACAAAGACATAAGGAAGCGATATCTAAAGGTACGTCACTTATTCCTTCTTCAATGACAAATTCAATGATTGTAACTTAGGGGAAGTGTCATGTCCTGTCATGTTTTGTTCTAGATCTAGGTGGATCTAGGGAGATCTGTTAATGGCTGCATATACCGATTTATCATATAACAATCACTCTAGCTTGCTCCATCCTTATCACCACAGAGGAAAAGTTGATGAACACAGAGCATTCCAAGACATCCAAACTTATCGATGCAGGGATGGAAATCACAGATGCCACCCTGGACAGAGCGAAAAGGGATGAAGAGGAGTTGGCCACTATGCTGAAGGAATTGGAACATCTACACCACTTGGAAAAATATTACCAGGACACCACACAGGCTGCGGTGTTCTTGAGAAGTGAATTCTAGGAGGCCTACATTAAATTTACAGATGAACGACACCTATTCACTGCAAGGATAACCGAGCTTTAATAAGACACCCTCATGGCACTGGTGACATGAAAGGATATGGACAGGTGGTATGATAAATCACACCAAGCCATGGAAAGGATCAACTATATTAGTGTGGTTCAACATGGCCAATATGCCGAAGAACATGGCATATGAGTGCTAAAGAAAAGCAACCTCGACTGCATAAAGAAATTGGTTGAATATTGGGCAAAAATGGCTCAAGAACCTCATCAGGAAATGCAAGAGAAATGGGTCGAGTGTGAAAAATCTAGACCAATATCAACCGGGAAATGAGAGACATCGACCTCCCCGAGTTCGGCACACTCGATGACTTCATCGACTTGCGCGACATAGTCAAATCACATGTCAAACAAGACTCATCATGGGTCACAGAGATAGAAAAGGTGGCATACATGGAATTGGGACAAGTGCAGCGGTTCATGGAACACCTGATCAAAGATCGAACCATGTTGTAATAGTTAAGTGCCAGAATAGTCAAGTATCAGGCACAAACAATAGAGATAAGAGAGATCCTTTCGAACCCAATGGAACAACATAGATTCTCGTATGCTAACACATGTGAGGATATCTTCATCAAATGGTCAGAGTACGAGAAGAGTCGTCCACTCAAGTGAGATCATTTGATGACTCTTCGAAGACTGACAGAAGAAAGCACCATGTGACGATTTTTGTTTTACTTAGCTACAGTTTTAATAGTTATTTTTGTTTAATAGTATGTTATAAATAGGAGGATCGACCTGTTAGAAAGAGGTCGATGGTTATTTCAAAGAACCTCATTTTGGATTTGTAAAGAACTATTTCAGAGTTGCCTTAATTGAGAAGTCATGTTTAGGGCTAGAGACAAGTTTGCGTTTTTCATCAAAAGTGTGTATGATTGGATGTGAAGAAGAATTATTTTTTATTTCATCTCATGAATGGATGTTGTAACAAGTAAGAGCTTCTAAATCTGTTGATAAGTTATCTGATGCAATGTTTTTACATTTCTTGTCTTTAATGATGAAAATTAAATCATTGTGTCAATATGTGATTGATGATAAGAGTTAAGGAAACTATTTTTCTTGCCATCGTTTATCGCATGCATGTTTTCTTCTAATAAATTGTATCTCAATAAATAATTGGAACACCAGTAGGTTAATGTATTAGTACTAGGCTTGTGGTAGAGAATCATTGTCTGCATGCTAGACTAAAAGGGTTATCCCAAGCTCAGCCTTCTCCAATAATTAAGTTTTCCCACCTTGTTACCTAGTTGGTTTATACTGGATTTAATCTTGTATCGGTCCCACCTATAAGGGAAAATACAAAAGAGAACGTCTGAACTTAAGGAGGAGCTTTCACTATAAAATGTAAATCCCATCGATTATTTGGCCAGATCACAAGATCTGGAGAACCATTCCATTATTAAACGATGCAAAGTCTAATTGGGCCTCGATGGCAGGTTTGGTTCCTACTATTGATTTAAAGGGATTTAGGAACCCTCAACAAAATTGGCGCTAGAAGGAGGGTTGAAGAATGAATGGATGAAAATAATTTTTACAAAATATTTCACATAGCTTGTAGATTCGAAACAACCCACATGCATGGCTAGTCATTCCCAAGACAACCCACACACACTAAGTACTCCTGAAATGAGTAACTCACCCCAGCCCGAGGAAGAACATCTATTCCCTGAGATACCTTACACCCTTCCTCATGAGGAGTTAAACCAGTTCAAAAGAATCACAAGAGCTTACACCCGACAAATCGGTGTGTTTCCCTTAACTCCATTACTTCCTCGAAGAAAAAAAATAAGCAGACCAATGGTCGACTCCCCCGACCAGGTTTTTGTGCACACAGTAGAAGACCTTATAGATTTATCCCTCACCAAAATCGAACATCCTCTTAATCTAATCCCTGAAACACTAGCCAACAACTTCTCTGAGCTCGACGATTTTTCGGAAGAGGAAGGGTTTAACTCAGAACGCTCAGTTTCGAGATCTAAAGACATGGAAGAAAACAATAACCATAATGAATAAAGGGGAAACCCACCTCAGAATAATCAACCTTGGTTGGCCAAAGATGCCTTGGGCATCCCTGGACAAGTACATAACCTTCCCCGACATCCAAAGAAGTGACTCCCTAAATTTGACCCTGAAACCTTGGGATTGCCTGAAGACCATATCAAAAAATTCATACTATCTATCAGGCTAATGAATGTTCAACATGAAGATGTAGTATGCAGACTTTTCCCCTACACTTTCGAGAATTCGGCCTCCACGTGGTATTTTCACTTACATGTAGGATCCATAACTAGTTGGACGAAGTTTCAAAACGATTTTCTAGATAAATTTGCAGAAGAAACCACTACAAGAGCGTTAATGGCCCAGTTGTTCACCGCCACCATGAGTTCAAAGGAGAAGTTCAAAGACTTCAATCAAATATTCACCACTATCTTGAACAAATTCCAACCCGAAGCTAAACCCACTAAGGATTTGCAAATCGAATTATATGCTAACGCTCTCCCAGCTTTTATTTCCATGTTTGTGAAGAGGGATGCCAAAGCAACCTTAACTCAGAATTTTGAAGAAGCCAAAACGATAGGGTTCCAAATGAAAGAATGAAAACAAGGTCAGGTCTCATTAGTTAAGAAAGAATTTCAACCTCCTCCCAGAAGAGGACTATTGTTGACTAGACCCCCAGGGAAACAAATAGAACAAGGTCCCGAAAAGGGAAGTGGAGACATAGAATACCTACAACGCATGGTCAAGAAGTTTTCAAACGAGATCATAGACATGAAAAGAAGTGTAGGGGAAGGAAACCAAGGCCAGAATCCCTATAAACCTTTTTTTTAAAGGAATCCACTGTTCAAAGCAATTGAACCTCCCCCATCCAACTTAAACATCGATCTAGGAAACGTAGCTTTAGATTCTTTCTGTACTTATCACCAAGAGAAGCACTTTGAAAAGAGATTGCCCACAATGGGTGCATGCCATGAATTTGATGGCCAACCAGTTTCTAGATGAAGTTTCCCTAACCGAACAATCAAGCGGCTCAGTTATGAACATTTTTTATTAGGAAGAAGTTGATCCACCAGAATAAACAACCATGCTAATATGGGACCCTGACCTACCAATGCCTTCTGATGACCTATTTGAGGTTTAAGAACCACCCGCACAGGTCTTGGTTGTGCAAACACGAAGTAGGGGTCAACCTGTCTCAAACGATCTTACCACTGCCTAAACTTCGAGAGGAAAACCAGCTCCTGATCACCCGGAAGCACCTTTTGTTCCCCTAAGAAACCCTATAAACATCCATACACGAGAATCGCCCAAGATAGACTACAACATAGTAGAAAACTTGAAAATTTTGAAAGAAAATATATCGGTCTTGGACATATGTAGAATCCCTCAGCAAAAGGACTTTTTTTTACAAGCATTAAAATCACTAGAAAATCCTACAACGAGCATTGACCAAGGAGGAAATATAACTCCCACAGAAATAATAAATAAACCAACTTTCAACGCCTGCTCTGAAGATAAGAAGGGAAAACCTTTTGCCCCACCATTCCTTTTGACGTTTGAAGTCTTCAACAAAAACCTCCATAATTGTTTGGTTGACTTGGAAGCATCCTCCAATGTTATTTCATTGTCTATTTGCAAAAAATTAAGCGCAATCCCTCTCAAAAGAGATAAACATGTTATACAATTAGACATAACCCGGGTGAAGGTTATGGGAGAGCTCAAATATGTAATGATCAGAATAGCGACACACCCTAAATTTGTGCAAGTAATTGACATCATTGTAGTAGACATCCCAGAAGCTTATGGATTTTTATTAAGTCGATATTGGTCTGAGAATTTAAATGGATACTTTAGTACAGACTGGGCTCACCTTTGGCTTCCATTAAAAGGGCTCACGAACATGATCAGGATCGATAGGGAAATGTATCTAAAACATATTGTCACTGACTTAGAAACCCTAAATGAACCCTCATCGGTAGATTTCCCCATGCTAGAAAATTATTCCCATGACTCTGATTTCAGGAATCCCCCCNCTCATCTAATGTCCCTCCTACTCAAAAATCCGAAATGATTTTTCAAGAAAAATTGTCGACGACAATAGAGGAAACCCTCTTCTGTCAAGGACCTGTGTTAGAAACCATGGAACACACAGGAGGAGAGAAGGAAAGCAACGAGAAAGAGGAAGCCGATAGGTTTTTTCCTCAAGTTTGGACCTTATACTTTGATGGATCCAAATTGCAAGAAGAGTCAGGGGCAAGGTGCATCCTCATTGATCCAAAAGGTAAACGACATTTCTTGTCCTGTAGACTAGAATTCGAGTGCAAAAACAACACCATCGAGTATGAATCTCTAGTACAAGGGATAAATAAATCCATAAAGTTAAACATTAAAGAATTGAAGGTTTTTGGAGATTCTGAAATCATCGTCAGATAAGTAAAGAATACTATACATTGAAACTCTCCACACCTGAGGAATTACCAATAGGAAGTGCACAGGCTAATAGAGCATTTTGAAGCCTTCAACATTACCGCAATCCCCAAAACAAAGAACATTCTTGTTGATTCCCTGGCCACTGCTACCTCAAAGATATCACCTCTAGAATATTATGAAGCCTCCCAGATCACTATGGAGCTACTCTACAAACCGGAAGTTCTTTCTAATTGGAAGTTCTTTGAAAGAGATGAACAGATCATAAACTTTTTGACCAATCAGGATAATTTTAAAGACTTGTCTATTGACGATGAAGTATTCCAGGAACAATCAGTAGAAACCAACCCTCAGATAGATCAATCGGCTGACAAACCAAGGTCTCACACGATATCGAAGGGAATATCCAATTTAGAAAACCTTTTTGACCCAAGGGAAAGATTTAAAGGATCAAAGAACGCAAAGATGGGGAGTTATTGTCCCATGCACGAAACTATAAACTCAGGAACCCCGGAAAACCCCAAAAATATAAATATCGGTAAGACAGTATCTAAAGAGGAAAGGAAGGCCTATATCAAACTTTTCAGACAGTATCAAGATGTTTTTACATGTTCCTACCGAGATCTGAAAACTTATGATAATCGTATCATTAAACACACTATCCCATTAAAGCCTGAAGTAAAACCCTTCCAACAGAAGCTCTGGAAGTACCACCCATCCCTAGAGCCCCTCATGTGCTAGGAGTTAAAGAAACTACTAGATGCCAATATCATTTTCCAAGTTAGACACTCTGCATGGGTAGCAAATTTGGTTCCTGTGAGGAAAAAGTCTAGGGAGATCCACCTATGCATAGATTTCAAAAACCTCAATAGAGATTCATAAAAGGAAAACTACCCAGTCCCACCAATGGAGAAACTCTTGTAGACCGTGTCTGGCTCTGATATTTTCTCCCTGTTGGACGGTTTTTCAGGTTACAACCAGGTTCTAGTCTCATAAGAAGACCACTTGAAAACTACCTTCCGAACCAAGTGGGGAACATTCACTTATAAACATATTCCCTTTGGGTTAATTAATGCAAGGGAAACCTTCCAGAGGGCCATGGACGTAGCATTCCAGGGACTCATTAAAAGGTGTGTAGTAGTCTATTTGGATGATGCGACTATGTATTCAAAGAACAGAGAAGATCACATCTGACATTTAACCCAGATTTTTGAAAGGTGTAGGAAATATGGTATATCCTTAAACCCTAAGAAAACTATTTTTGGTGTCAAGGAAGGTAATTTGTTAGGCCACATTATATCTCAAGCAGGCGTTCGCATAGATCCAAAAAGGATTAAGGCTATAGCTCAACTTCCATTACCTCACAACAAGAAGGTTATGCAAACGTTCTTCAGGAAAATCAATTTTGTGATGAAATCCACCCCCGATTTCCCTGAAACTATCAAACATTTACAAAAAAATATTCGTAAAGATGTTGGATTTAAGTGGGATGATGAACAAAAGAGGGCTTTCAACAATATTAAGACTGTGATATCTCAAGCCCCAGTATTGCGAAGTCCCAACTTTAGCAAATATTTCTTCCTCTATACTTTCACCTCTGCCTAATCGCTAGCTACAGTATTGAATTAGAAGGATGATGACAACAATGAGGCCCCAATATCATTTATGAGCACTAATCTCCAAGGGGCCGAACTAAATTACCTTGTTATAGACAAGCTATCTTACGCAGTATACAAGGCAGTAAAACACTTCAGATCTTACATCCTTAAGAACCATACTAAAGCCATTGTGCCTCATCCTGCAGTCTGATCCATATTCACTCAACAAGAGATGGGGGAAAGAAGAGGAAACTTGATGGCAGTAGTCCAAGAATTTGATCTAGATATAAAATATGCTAAGTTGGTTAAAGGAAAAGGGTTATGCAAACTGACAGCCGAAGCCCAGGACCAAGTAAATGAAGACTCTATATGGGAGAATGAATTGGGATTATGGTGTGGCAAAGCTTCATACGTCTCCCTAGGGAAAGAGTCTTGGTATGATAAACTAACTTATCTCATGCATCTAGGACTTTCCTGTAAAACCTAAACCCCAGGGAAAGGAGATCCCTCAGGTTGAAATACGCACAATATCACCTCATAAATTCGGTGTTCTTCTGTGTTAATTATGATGGGGCACTTTTAAGATGTCTCGAATGTAAAGATGCAGACAAAGTTCTGAAGGAGCTCCATGATGGTCCTGTAGGTGGACATTTCGCATGAAACACCACTGCTCATAAAATACTGAGAGTTGGCTATTATTGGCCTACTCTGTTCAGGGACACTCACACATATTCTAGAAACTATAAAACTTGTCAAATGAGCACATGGAGGAAGAAGAGATTAGCTATCCCACTCCAACCGACGGTCGTTTCCAGGCCATTCGAACAATGGGGGTTAGATATCATAGGGTAAATTACACCGAATTCTTCAAAACAACATAGATACATACTAACTGCCACAGATTATTTCACGAAGTGGGCAGAGGCCATCCATATGACTCATGTAAATGAGAAGGTGGTGATCCAATTCATAGAACAACAACTGATCACAAGGTTCAGTGTGCCTTTCGTCCTTGTTTTTGATAATGCAACTTACTTTTCTTCCACCTTATTAATAGAGTTTGTTCTATACAAAGGAATCATAATCAGATACTCTGCAAACTACTATCCACAGGGGAATGAAGTAGCAGAATCAACTAATAAGAACCTGGTAAGGATATTGAAGAAAATAGTTGCAGACAACCAGAGGAATTGACATATTTCACTTCACAATGATTTGTGGGTTGATAGAGTTACACCCAAGGAAGCTATAGGGAATTCCCCATACTTTCTAGTATACGGACAAGAAGCCATTCTCCCAAACGGGTTATATCTTCCATCTCTTCAACTTTCTCGGGATTCG
Source organism: Picea sitchensis (assembly GCA_010110895.2). Classification (NCBI taxonomy): domain Eukaryota; kingdom Viridiplantae; phylum Streptophyta; class Pinopsida; order Pinales; family Pinaceae; genus Picea; species Picea sitchensis. Next base: position 61,687 of record SNQJ01S0043353.1, read on the forward strand.
AGAGGACAACCCTCATCAATCATACAACAAAGAATTGATACCCTCCTCATGTTGGAATAAGAAAGGGAGAAAGAAAAATCAAAATTCATATCTCATCAGCAAATAGTTAAAAGGTGGTTTAATAAGCATAAGGCTAAAGAGAAGAATTTTGAAGTAGGAGACTCAGTCCTAAAATGGGATAGAGCAAATGAGCCTAAAGGAAAACATTCTAAGTTTCAGAATCTATGGCTCGGACCATTCCAGGTGGACGAGAAGATTGGGGTAGGCACATATTGACTGCAGAATCTGAGGGGGGAACCTGACGCCCTCTCAGAGAATGGCCAAACCCTAAAACAATATTTTCATTAAAAAAAAACATTTTATTTTTTTGTGTGTCCATTTTTACAATGTTTTGTTTTAGGCAAGGCAATTGCATAATACTTTAGGGGACCTGCTGTTGTTTTAAGGGGATCTCTATCTAACCTGCGCAAATGAACAACCTTGGAAAAGTGATGAAGTGTGTCTCGTGGTCTGGTAAAACCTTAAGGGAAAGATGGTAAGATGGAAAATACTACATGTGCCTCAGAGACAGGGCTAGCAAGTTTCACCTTAACCTTCTTATTTTTCAAATAATAGACATCCTCCTCTCCCACTCGCTCAGGGAACTTTGTTGAAATAAAATCAAATATATCAAATGAGTGCACAGTAGGAGAGGGTATGCAGATAAATTCGTCGGGGCTATGGACACTCGTTGGCAGCAGAGCAAGGTCTGTGATGTCGGGGTGACTCCGCCGGGGCTATGGACACTCGTTGGCAGTAGAGAAAAATTGTAGAAAGTGAATAAGGGTAAGTAAAAGGCCTAGTGCCAGTGAATGATTTACTAGACTCTTGTGAAAAGGGGCGTGAGTCAAGGTTATAGGAAACAAAGGTGGAATAAAGATTGAAAACCCCACAGGCAAGCCCAAATGCACCAACCAGGGAATTTCAAATGCAAGGATAAAATAGGCTCTAAAAAAACCCAGTTAAGTTCTTAACCAGATTTTGCATCATCCAAGCCCAAGGTAAGAACAAAGATTCTAGTTTCGCCCAGTAAATTGCCATTTGTTGAACACTCAACACACCCTAAAAAATCCTATGTCAATTTTTTACTTTTTTGGGTACCACTTGATCTTTGCACTGTCTGATTTGACTTCATTTTGAGAAATATTTTGTCTTTTCTTATTATCATGACTCTCATCAACTATTCAGTTTCGTTTGAGCCTATGGAACCCCATGACTTAAAAGGCCTTAACACCTGAATAAAAGAATCAACAACCAAAACACTTCACCTGACGTGCTCAGATTCGGCATTGGAAGGAATTCAAATAAGGAAAAGAACCACTCAGGAAACCTCACTCATCGAGCATCGATCTTCATCGGTATCGGCAAAAGTAAGTTTTTGTTTTTTGCAAAAAGTCTTGGATAAGGATAACATCGATATCTGATTCCCCTTCGACATTGATAAAAGTCGAAGGGGATAGACGTTGACAAAGAACGAAAATAAGTCGTCTATAACCGATGCATGATGCACTTTTTCGAGATTGGGGAAAATCTAGAGGGATCACAACGAATATTTAGACCGCGATAAAGTTATCCTTGATCGCCGATCCTCAGTGTGTTTTCAGCAATCAAGACTTTTTGAAGGAGTTGATCCGAAGGAAGCACTTGATAGGTTTATAGCCGATCACCGACAATGGATACTTTTCAGCATCGACAAGCTAAGGTTTGTTTTAAGAATGAATAACTTAAGGAAAGTCCCGACTCCAATTAATATACATTATTTAGGTCATCGGTCTTCAACGCCACGTGTCTTTGCCAGATTGGAAAACCGTACGGTCTAGTTTTACCCCAAGTCATTCTTGGTTCCCTAAAGTCTGAGTCACACCTCTGAGTGAGCTTTTCCATGACAGCATTGTACGGTGTGATTGATCGACGTTGGAGCTTTTCTAGAAGGACATCAACGAAAACGTTCATAGCACATCCCTGATCCCCGATCCACCCACTGAGAGAGTGACACGATGGGACATTTTAGTGTTAGATACGATCATATTTACAACATTTAAGGGGCTAATTAATACCAAATATTGCATTAGTTGATACCTCGTGCGCCAATCAAAATAGTCGTTTAAAATCACCGATAGACCACATTACCCCCGCGCCTCTGTCGTCAACCCATGATGAATTTAATTTGTAGAGATTCGGTGGCAGATTTGTTTAAATTTTACTCATCACCCGAATTGAATGGTTGATGTGACATGGTAAGTTCTTCTCTGGTTTAAATTCTCTTGATCCGTTGTAAACGAAGTCATTCTGCGCACAAGGAAATTCAGAGCATTCGAAGAAGTAGGATGAGTAATTCGAAGGATGCATAGATCCCGTGAGTATCAAAATAACCGGGTTTTAGCGAGCATCACAGGTATGTTTCCAAGTATTTAAATTTTACATGGCTGCAAATTATATGTTTTCTATCCGGTTTTGTTCTTTACACGGTCTCTGAAGGTTTATTTTAGTTGCAGGAACAATGTCGCCAAGAAATCCAACCACCAGATGATCATCGAGGGCACCGAAGCTGAAAGAACCAGAGGTAGGCGAAGGCTCTTCTCTAGGGGCCGCAAAATAATTAGAATACACTCTAAGGTCGGAACCGATCATTAAGACAACAACAAAGAAGGTTTCCATTCATCCTCTAGCCTTTGGAGATACATAAGCAAGAACGGGGTCTAAGATGACACTCCCACATTGGGGAGAACTCTTTAACAAGATTAGCCGGGAGGAATACACAGAATATGTCCCACATAGTGATCCAAATGTGAGAGTGCTCGATGAAGAATTGTTCCCAAACATCTGGTGGTCGTACCTGCATATGGTGGCAAGCATAACCCCTATTTTTCCTTGTATTGAACTCTTGAAGTGGCTCATCGACCACGCAGACCCACATAAATTTTTAATCAACAATGACAATGGTGGGTGTGTCAGAGTGTTCTTACTGATGGAAGTTCAGAAGTACTACAAGCTTAGAGATCTTGAGTGGCTAAACACAGATTTTGTCGTGAAGTTCTACAAGTGCCACGACACCAGCCGGGTGATGGCCTCATGGTAGAGGGAAGACAAGAAGTACACCAACCGGAGCACTGGCTGGTACGGGATGATCAATTTAAGGGAGCCATACATCTATTTGATGGATCTCATCTGTCAATTATATGGAGAGAAGGATTGCTCCATATTTTCTGAGGCGTGGATTCCCTTGGCTTACACAGTGGCAATCTCTGGGAGTAGTTTCAACTGGGGGGAAATAATTTCTAAACAACTGAGCATCTATATACAACAATATCATACGTTGAAGGAGGGAGAGACACCACTTTTCTACATGGCTTCATATTTTCTTTATGTCATGTGCGGCAGAAACATCTTCGTCGGCATGAATCTGAGATGGCATGTCGTAGAGCTCCCAGTCCACGTCTATTTCAACATGCTATGGGAGAATAGGTATAAAAGGTCTTACTCACTCATCTGCAATGAATTCATCACACAAATTTATTTCATTCTTTTTAAGGAGGAATGCCCAAGACTATCGGTTGCGGCTAAGAAAATGATTTCCAAGGTAGGCCACTGGTATTGGATGAGCGTGACACCTACATCAGGGTGTTCGGGGCCATCAGAGCACCACATCTCTTACGAGTTCATGTTCTGAACCGACTTGTAGTGGGATAAATATGCTATCAAACCATCTTGAAAGGATACAATGCCACCCTGGTCAAGGACAAGAAGCAGGCGTTCATTCCCTATAGTTTCCATGTAGGTTACTACTTGGTTAAATAAACAGCTCAATCCAAACAAGAAGGGCTGAGCCAGCTCGATTTCAGGTTCTAGACAGGTCGATTCCACAAGCATGATCCAAAGGGCCTAGTCTTGGAACATGCTTCACAAGTGTCGTCCTGATGGTCGTATGCCCACAACAAATTTGAAAATGAAGTCTTCACAAACAATGCCTAGGATTGGGATGAGGTGGTAGCAAGGATGGTCGACCCCAAAATGACTAGGTTCAGGGCCATGAGCCTGGATGAACAGGAAACAACCTTAGAGAAATTGTCTCAAGAGGCCCTCATATCCAAGGAAGAAATCAGAGCGACAAAAGCAACGGAGGTTCCCCTAGTGGCTCTGGTGCAAGATAGAGGATTCCCTATGACACAAGATGCATGGGGAAGGGGATTGCTCATGATAGAAAAGGCGTAGCGAGTAATTGATCAGTTGCAATATGACCCAGAACTCATAGGAATTATAGGGGGCCCTACCAACAACCCAAATGAAATTTGGGTAGGTCCAAGCGACCCGGAGCTAGTATAAATTGATGAAATCGTGGGTTAGATAACCCTGAAGTTACAACTCCACAGGCCAGATAATCGGGGGATGGTTCATCTTAGTCGGATATAGTAAGAACATCAGGGAGAGCAAGTGCACCAAAGCCCCTCCACAAATTGATAAACATATATGATGAAGAATAAATTCTGGAGGTGTCCCTGGTAACTCCTGTACAGATCACAGATGAAAAGGATCCCAAGAAGGCATCTTCCCCAGCTCCCGATGCTCTAATTCGCATCCCTTCACAGAATGACCAGAAGGTCGAAAGTCTCTTAGACACTAAACTACTCGATGTACCAAAAACTAAAAAGGATAGTCTGACGGACGAACCAGGGCCAGGAGAACAAAAAGAAGAAGCTACACAATAGGAAAACGACATCTCAACAACTGATTATCAAGTAAGTACCAAGCCTACCCACAATGCTTCAATTTCAACCAGTACTCAACCTCCCAATGAGAAGCAAACAGAGGTTGGACCATCGAAACATATGGAGGAGGTTAAAGAACCCATTCCCGAATATATATACACCGTCGGAGGCCTGGGAAATATCATGACCTGGGGAGATCAGCAAATCCCCAAACCAGTGGATGAAGTTGTTGACATACATGCCATCTCTTATGACTCGAAAAGGAAAGTTATCATGTAAATAACCACCAAGGAAAGGAGAATCACTCTATATCTCTCCATCCTTATCACCACGAAGGAAAATTTGATGAACACAGAGCATGCCAAGACATCCAAACTTATCAGCGTAGGGATGTCAATCACAGATGCCACCCTGGACAGAGAGAAAATGGATGAAGAGTAGTTGGTTGCTCCGCTGAAGGAATTAGAACATCTACGCCACTTGGCGAAAATTACCAGGACACCACACAGGCTGCAGTGTTCCTGAGAAGCGAATTCCAGGAGGCCTACAGTAAATTTACAAATGAACGACACCTATTCACTGCAAGGATAGTCGATCTTCAATAAGACACCCTCATGGCACTGGAAACATGCAAGGATATGGACAGGTTGTACGATAAATCAAACCAAGCCATGGAAAGGATCGACTATATCAGCGCGGTTCAACAGGGTTGAGATGTCAAAGAACATGGCATCTGGGTGCTAAAGGAAAGAAGCATTGATCGCATAAATAAATTGGTTGAATATTGGTAAAAAATGGCTCAAGAACCTCATCGGTAAATCCAAGAGAAATGGGCCGAGTGCGAAAAAAGCTGGACCAATATCAACCAGGAAATGAGAGACATCGGCCTCCCCGAATTCAACACACCCGATGACTTCATCGACTTGTGCGACATATTCAAATCACATGCCAAACAAGACTCATCATGGGCTACATAGATAGCAAAGGTAGMGGACATGGTGCAAGGACAAGTGCAATAGTTCATGGAACACCCAATCAAAGCTCGAACCATGTTACAACAGTTAAGTTCCAGAATAGTCAAGTATCAGGCACATGCAGTAGAGATAAGAGAGATCCTTTCARCCCCAATGGAACACCATAGATTCCCGTATGCTAACACATGAAAGGATCTCTTCATCAAATGGTCAGAATACGAGAAGATTCATCCACTCAATTGAGATCATTTGATGACTCTTCAAACACTGACAGAAGAAAGTGCCATGTAGCAAGTTTTTGTTTTACTTAGCTACAATTTTAATAGTTATTTTTAGGTAATAGTATGTTATAAATAGGAGGATTGACCTGTTAGCAAGAGGTTGATGGTTGTTGCAAAGACCCTCATTTTTTATTTGTAAAGAACTATTTCAGAGCTTCCTTAATTGAGAAGTCTTGTTTAGGACCAGAGAGAAGTTTGTGTTTTTCATCAAAAGTGTGTATGATTGTATGTGAAGAAGAATTATTCCTTATTTCATCTCATGAATGGATGATGTAATGAGTAAGAGCTTCTAAACCTGTTGATAAGTTATATGATTCAATGTTTTTATAGTTCTTGTCTTTAATGATGAAAAGTAAATCATTGTGTTAATATGTGATTGATGATTAGAGTTAAGGAAACTATTTTTCTTGCCATCATTTATCGCATGCATGTTTTCTTTTGATAAGTTATATCTCAGTCAATAATTGGAACACCAACAGGTTAACGTATTAGTACTAGGCTTGTGGTAGAGAATCATTGTTTGCATGCTAGAGTGAAAGGGTTATCCCAAGCTCAGTCTTCTCCAATAGTTAAGTTTTCCCACCTTGTTACCTAGTTGGTTTATACCGGCTTTGATCTTGTATCGGTATCACCTATAAGAGAAAATACAAAAGAGAACGTCTGAACTGAAGGAGGATATTTCACTAGAAAACGTAAAGCCCATCGGTTATTTGGCCGGATCGCAAGATCTGGAGAACCATTCCACTACTAAACGTTGCAGAGTCTAATTGGGCCTCAGTGGAGTGTTTGGTTCCTGTTGTTGAGTTAAAGGGATTTAGGACCCCTCAACGGTATCTTCCTATGAGATTTCATCCTAAAATATCATCCCTAGAATAAAGAGAAGATCTCGATACATTGAGGATGTACGAGATACATGGAATATTTATAGCCTATGAAACGAGTACAAAACAAGAGAACCCTGTCACAAAGGAAGAAACTTTCAAGGTGTCCAAGAAGACAAAGAAGAAGCACAAGAAAAATTCAAAACCAGGTTTTAGATGTAGTGTTGATTCAGACAAAGATGAAGAGATGGCTAACTTCATAAGGAAATCAAAGAAAGGAACCGACAAGTATAAAGTTATGCTTCCATTGAAATGTTTTGATTGTGGTGGTATTGATAATTTTTCTTCTAAATGTCCTCATAAGAATAAATAAAGTGATTAAGAATAAATTTCTAAAAGGGAAAATAAATATCAAAAGGGAAACAAGAGAAGAAATAAAAGGAAATTCTTCAAGAAAAGTTTCTACTCAAAGGAGGAGAGTTCCTCGTCAAACGAGGAGGATAAGGACAGTGATAGTGATTCATTAAGAGTACTATTCATGGAAGTAGAATATGATTCCTAAGAAGAAGGTGAAGTCGATCTCAGACGAGAGATAATCAATGCATTAGAAGAACTTAGGAAGGAAAGAAAGAAAAACAAGTCACTCAAGGCAAAATTAAAAATAAAAGAGGGATCTCAGAATTCCAACTCTGAAGAAATCGAGCAAATGATCACAAGTCTAAAAATTAAAATAGAAGAAGACAAAATAATTGAGGAAATACTTAGAAGTTAGTTAGAAGAAAAGGAGAAAATGATCGGAATCTTAAAAGCATAAATAGTCTCTTTAAAGAAAGATCTTCAGAAGAAATATATGCAGCATAAGAGCACCAGGATATTGGATCAAATAATTAGCAGTCAAATACCATCCAATGACAGATCCAAACTAGGATACAATCAAGTACATAATGAGAAAGGATCAATCTCCAAGACAACAAAATGTGAAATGGAACAAAGAATCTATGCAGAGATTGTCAGAGATTCTGTCAAGAAGGAAGAATGCAAGCCCCCAAAGAAGAACATTCCAGAAATAAAGAAGAATCAAGAAGACAAATTTAGGAGTGCATCGCAAATATCATTTATTCCCAGGTATCAAAGATTATTTTATGGTCATTGTTTTAATTGTGCTAATTTTGGACATAAAGTTGTAAACTGTAGAGCCTATCCCAAGAACCGAAGAAACTATGCAGGTGATCCAGAGGATCAAATTTTTCTCAAAACTTCAAAGTGCTCGGAATCACTTCAAATCGAACGGGAGCGTAGGCCTCATCGTTACGAACCCAACGCAACTCATTTGGGATCAAACGGACATTGGGAGCGAGAGATATCACGTTTTGTTCAAAATGACAAACATGCAAAAAAAAGGGATGTTGACTGTACAATCCGTACAGTCCGTACGGCTGCTAACGTGGAAGTTCGTACGACACATGGAAGAGCTAAGTGGCAGAAAGTTGGCAGATGTGGATGAATTATATTGCGACACATGGTAGATTGTGGTTGGTTGTACGGTACCATGTGGCCCAGTCATGGGCTACCACGTGGCACCATATTATTGGTTGCTTGTATAAAACTTTATTAGAGTCCACCAGGTTCGACCCCATGACCTCCACCCACATGTATAGCCTTTGCAAAGTTTGCATTGCCAACGCACCCCACCATATTCCTTGTTATATATATGGTTTCACATAAATTTAAGTTTGAATTGTTTATGTATTGGCACGGGGGTCCATACATTGTTGCAATATGACCCCGGTCACATACATTGTTGCAATATGACCACATGTTATACCATATATGCGCACGCGCGATTTGGTTTGTATTGTGGTTCAAACGGTTATCAAACCAACGACCCGCCACTTGTCATGACCACAGTCGTCCTTAAAGTTTGAGCCTCATTTGCGTTTGCGCGTGGTCACATGGGCCACATGACCTCTCCCTTGACGGTTAGGGGCTAGGTGCGCCCGTAACCGTCCTACAGTTTGCACGGTTTGCGCAGTTGCATCCGGTGTTGAGTTTTAACACTTAAATATGTGTGTGGGCTAGGTTGAGCCAACAAGGGTGCAATTTGTAGATGCAGAGACAACAAGTTTGAAGGGGGACTTCTAGGAAGCCTATCTTCTTCAATTTTTGGCCAAACGAGGTGCCGAAAAAGACCAACTAGGGGTTTTTGGACGTTCTGGAGTCATTGGAACCATCTATTTGGAATTTTGAGCATTGTAAAGCACATTTTTTTATCACTTTGAGTAAATAATACAAATGATCCATTGGAAGATGGACCAGGAGATGTAGCCCAAGAGAGGGGTGAACTCCTTTATCATTTGTTGTGTTATGTGTTTTATGTTCA